>JAULBV010227815.1:0-13618 GCA_032358295.1 Pterothamnion heteromorphum | reverse complement strand
GTAATCGTAAGCGGCGACCCGTTTCAAAGCGTGTTCTCCTTCATTGGGAGCGATAACAAATGGCTAATGCAGGGATTTAATTACACGTCTGACGAAATCATGCAGCAATCGCACCGATGTTCCAAGAACATTCTAGAGCTTGGCGAATCGGCGATCAGAGGATGCAACGACTATTTCGATCGAGGTATCAAGCCGAAGCCGGGCGATGACGGCGACGTCTGCAAGTATGTTGCGAAGCCAAACAAGCCCGAATGGTTTCCAGGTGCAAGCGAAGATTGGCTAGTGGTTGCAAGGACGAACTTCGCACTCTCAAGAGCTACCAAGTGGCTAAGCGAAAACAATATCCCTTGGGTAGCGGCGGACGAAGGCGGCCCAGGATACGTCGGACCACGAAAAAGACGAGTAGGCGAAACGCTATGGAGAATCCGGCAAGGGTTGCCGATCGCGGGTAATGAGTGGGGCTATGCGATCGAAGACATTCCAGCGACGTTCAATGGTCAGCAACTATTGAAGCGAGGCGTCAAGATTGCGGCCAAGAGCGTTGATTGGCATTGTCCCCAAGTGCTTAATCCGAACGACTTGCTAACCAATGGAGCAACTGACGCGTTCATGGACGTTGTACAGAATTCCGATTGGGCGGCATTCGATCCGGCGTTTAGAAAATTCCGCAACGTTGCGGATGAGTATGGCGTAGAGCTTGCTGTGAAGCCAACGATACGAGCGTCGACGATCCACGGAGCGAAAGGCGACGAAGCTTCGAACGTGATGCTATGCACATCGAAAAGCAATATCGTCAAGAACGGTATGACGGACGAAGAATGTCGCGTTCTCTATGTCGGAGCGACACGGGCGAAGGATGCGTTGGTGCTGTTCAAGTTCGCTGGCGACAAGCCGGGATATTTTGACCACTAGAACTTGACGCAATAGTTCTTTTTGGTAACATGAGAGCTGCTTCACGAAAAGGAGACAGCGATGCAACAAAAACACGTTGAACGACTCAAGCGAGTTCGTCAAAGGATCGTCGATGAGAAAGAGCATTTCAACTATGCGTCTTTCATGGCGAATAACAATTCATCAAAATCATTCTGGTATGGTTGCGATTCATTTGGCGATGGCGTCACCGTCAAGGAAGACGAACCGAAATGGGATTGCGGAACCGTCGCTTGCGTTGCTGGCTTTGCTTGTGTTGAAGCGATTCGCGAGAAGAAGAATTGGGACTTGCTTGATTGCGATACGGATAATGCGAACAAATACGCGACGCGGTATTTAGGGCTGACGCATCAGGAAGAATCGTTTCTTTTTTATTGCGATGGATACTTTGGGTTTCCTTCCATGCACACTGACGAAGCCACGGTTGAAGACGCACTAAAGCGAATCGACTATCTAATCAACAAGTACGAAACCAAAATATGATCCAACGCACGCCAACAGCCACAAACACAGTCCCGCGAATCGTCGGGACCGTCACGACCGACGACGGCAAGCTTCGCATATTGTCGCCGTACAATGCGGCGGCGTTGTCGTTCCTTCAGTCGCTACCGTACTCGAAGTTCGTCAAGCCGTACCGCGTATGCATGGCGACGCCGTTGGCGGCGGCGATGTTGGCCGAAGCGGGATTGTCGATCGATGAGCCTGCGAAGCAGCTAGCGAATCTATGGTGGGAAGGGCAACTTCCGCCAAAGATCGGTCAGATTGCCGAATTGCTCTTCACGTTCAAGACGACGCCTTGGCAGCATCAACAAAGGGCTATGGCTTACGCCGTGAATAAACCGGCGACGTTGCTGGCTATGGGTATGGGTTGCATCAGCGGCGATGCAATTGTCCACGTCAATCGATGCGGCAGAGGTTTTTCGATGAAGCTATCGGAGCTTTTCGAGAAGCTTCATGGGAAGAAAGATAGAGGAAGGAGTTGGGATCTTAGCTTCAAGACGAAAACCAGATCTCTTGTCGGAAATAGATTCGGACTAAACGGAATCAACGACGTAATCGATCAAGGCGTGAAGAAATGCGTTAAGGTAATTCTTAGAAATGGTCGCGAGATAACATGTACTCCGGATCATGAGTTTTACGACGCTGATTTGAATTTGATTCCAGCCGAAATGCTTAATCCAGGGCAGCAGATTATTGTTTCTGGATCAATGACAGGCGTCGGGTTGCATAAGTGGGATGTGCTTAATAGGCAAGACGCAGGCAACTACGTTCAGGTAGCTTGCAAAACACACCCAAAGGCAGTCGGACGCGGAACAATGCACGAACACGTACTTGTTATGGAGTCTTATCTAGGCAGATACTTAAACGACGAAGAAGTTGTACACCACATAAACGGTCGGAAGGATGACAACAGAATCGAGAATCTACAGTTGATGACCGATGCCGAACATAGGAGGCTTCACGGATCGGATTTCGTTACCAATCTTCACGGAGGAAAAGTCGACTTTGTTCCTAAGCTGGCGGAAGTTCGTGATGTTGTCGATACCGATGAAACGCGTGTATACGATATTGTTTGCGATGACCCTTATCGGAATTTCGTTGCAGATGGATTTCTAGTCAAAAATTGCGGCAAGTCCCTAACAACCGTTTGCCTTCTGCAAGCGTGGAAGTCTCACTTCAACCTAGTCCTATGCCCTAAGTCTGTCATGGGCGTATGGCGTCGCGAGTTCCACAAGCATTGCAACGTGTCGCACAACGTAACGGTTCTCGACAAAGGCACAAGCAAAGCAAAAGCCGAAGAGCTAAAGGAAGCGAAGCGGATAGCAAGCCGCTATGCGATCAACGCCGTCGTTATCAATTACGAATCAAGCTGGCGGGAACACATCGGAGACGCGTTGCTAGGCATGGCGTGGGATTGCGTCGTTGCCGATGAATCGCATCGAATCAAGGAGATGAGTTCGAACCAGAGCAAGTTTGCGGGTTCATTGGCGGAACTGTCTTCAAGGCGATTGGCGTTGACGGGAACGGTCATGCCACGCGGAGCCCCAATCGAAGTGCTCGGCCAATACCGTTTTCTAGAGCCAGCAATCTTTGGGACGACCAAGACGCGATTCCAAGACAAGTATTGCATCATGGATTCGAAAGTGCCAGGGAGGGTACTTTCTTATATCAATCAAGACGACTTCATGGAGCGATTCGGCAAGATCGCCTATCGGGTTCAATCGAAAGACGTCTTGACGTTGCCAGCGATTCAGCAAATCACGATCCCAGTTGAGTTAGAGCCCAAGACGCGGCGATATTACGAGACGATGAAAAAGGAATGCATTCTAGAGCTAGAACGCGGCGAAGTGACAGCGAAGAATGCAGCGGTTAAGGTTATGCGGTTGCATCAGATCGCATGCGGCCATTCGAAGATGGAAGACGGAACGATCGTAAATCTCGGCACCGAGAAACGGGATGTTCTGATGGACATGATCGAGGATATATCGGCAGACGAACCGATCGTTGTCTTCTGCAAGTTCTTAGAGGACTTGAAGTCGATCGAGTACGTCGCCAACAAGCTCAAGCGACGCTATGGCGAGATCAGTGGTGCCCGAAAAGATTTGACGTCACATTCGACGATGCCAGACAACATCGACATTATGGGCGTTCAAGTCAAGGCTGGCGGTACTGGTTTGGACTTAACGCGAGCCCGTTATATGTTTTGGCTCTCGGCGTGCGATACGTGGGGCGACTTCGATCAAGCGATAGCTAGAGTGCATCGCCCAGGTCAAGAGAAGCCGGTATTTGTTTACCATCTTGCGGCGACGAATACGGTGGATATCAAGATCTATCGTTCGCTTCGGAATCAAGAGGATGTTGGGTTGAGGTTGTTGGAAGCTTTGGATCATAAGGATGAGGAAGAATAGCCCCATGCCGAGTTTTGTAGTTGAACAACTGGATTCAGGGCGTCACGCGGTTGGCGTTCGAACGAACGGATTCTTCCATCCGTTGTACTGCGACGCGGACGGAAAGATAAGCAAGGAACCTTTGATTCCTTTGGTTTACAAAGACAAGTCGACGGCTTACGCAGTCAGAGACAAGATCGAAAGTGCGTGGATTGACATCAAGGAAAAAGAGCGGATAGCGAGGGAGTCGAATTGACAGATCTAACGGGGTTGAAAGTAGGTGATACCGTATTCGTTGTTCATCAGCGAAGGCGGCGTGGCTACAAGGAAGATCGAACGGAAGAATCGGTCGTCGAAAAGATCGGAACGAAGTATGCGTACATTAAGCAGTACCGCGAGCTAGTCCCTTTCAATAAGAAAACCGGAATCAGCGTCCACGATCCGAACCACAACGCAAGGCAAAACGGATACGGCTTCGACGTCTACCGCAAGGCGGAAGACTGGTTGCTAGTCAAGACGACGGAGGAAGAGCGAGCACGGCTAAGGCCGAGGCTTGTTGATTCGTGGGGAAGACCGCATCCATTTAGTCGTGATGTGGTTATGAAGATTCATGCAATACTAGACGCGGAAGGGCTTGATTGATGAGCAACAAATTCCCAGTCGGACCCGAAACCGTCAAGAAGGCATCCAGCACGATCCCCGGACAGCTTGCGGTATTGCTCAACGAAGTGCTGTATTCGGCGGACTATAGAACTGTTTTGGAGCCAGGGTTATCCGACATCCCAAAGATCGAGCATCGTAGATGGGTAGCGGAAGATGAAGTTTACAAAGGCGACAAGCCTATCCCGCAAGGAATGAAGAAGATTGAAAACAGGAGTAGCTATTTTGAAACGCAAGAGTTGATGATTGCGATCCGTGACTATTTAGAGTTCATGAGTTTTAAGGACGTGATACCGTGAGTGAATGCAAGATAAGATTCCCAGAGCTTGGCAAGTACGAAGTATGCTTTGGGCCAACGCCGCCAGTCGTAATAGACATCGGCGACATTGGGAACAGCTACGGCGGACTTGTCGTCAAGGAAGACGGTGGCTTGTTCTTTTGGGGCATCAAAGACTACTACGGCATTGATTGGGAAGAGATCCCGAAGTCGCTCTTCGATGAGCTAGTGAAGTACAACGATGAGTTTCGATTGAGTGTTTGTTTCCCGTGACAAAAAGGAAGTGATACCGTAATGCCAAGGTTAATATTCGAAGGCCACTCGGACGATACGTTTGGAGAGTATGGGCATACGATGCAAGACTATGATTGCTGTGCAAGCGGTGCGTTGATTGTTTTCAGCGTGATAGTTGACGATAACGGGATCAAAGGGCTTCGCGTTGTTGGTCAGTATGGAAGCACGGATTGGCCTGACTCATTGCCAGCGTGTTGGCTTATTGGAGTCATGCAACTGGATGAAGACATTGCGATTCCTAATTGGCCAATGAAGTTCGAGACAGCGAAGAGCGGCTATTCACCGAAGCTGTTCATTGAAGCCCCTGATGGCGTCAAGGTTAAATGTGTTAATAGTTCGGATGAGTTCGAGACGATATAACGCATCGTTTTGCGTTTCTTCATCGCCGTGTTACTTTCGAGATTGAACACTTCATTTCATTCTCTACGCGAAGCAAGTACACATGGCAAAGAAGGCTTCAAGACCTGTCACCATCGGCGATGCCGCCGTTGCTGCCGCAAGGAGAGCACTCAACGGAGGAAACAACATGGCAAAGAAAGCCGCAAAGAAGGCGAATCGACTTCGAACGCCAAACCCTAAGAAAGCCGCCAAGAAGGCGGTAAAGAAAGCCGTCAAGAAAAAGGCTGCGAAGAAGAAAGTGGCTTCGCCTGCGAAACGCGGTTTTACTGGGCGTCTTCGCAAGAAGAACCGAGGACGCGGCGCAGGTGCAAGTAGCGGCTAATGACTGATCCGCTGTCAGTCGTCAAGGCGGCGAAAGAATTCGGAATCGAATCGGTTATCGTCGCGTATTAATCGGGCAAAGACTCGCTTGCTACTCTTGATCTATGCGTCAAGAACTTCAAGCGAGTCGTTCCGTATTTTATGTACTTGATCAAAGGGCTCGACTTTCAAGAAGTCCATTTGAAGTACATCGAAGCGAAGTACGCGACGAATATCATTCGCGTTCCTGATTGGCGTCTTTGCCGAATCATGCGAAACGGAGTCGCAAGGCATATTACCCCGTCGATGGACTCTATGCCTAGCGTCAAGTGGAGCGACGTAGAAAACTACATTCGAAACAAGACGGGATTGCATTGGATTGCTTCAGGTGAAACGCAATTCGAATCACTTGCAAGACGCGGCATGATCCAATCGAGCAAGAACGGAATCGACATCCCGCGAGGGCATATCTACCCGGTAGGGTACTGGAAGCGACAAGAGATCGAATCGTATCTGTCGTTTCACGAAATAATTATTCCTTGCGAATATCGTGTCATGACAAGCGAAAGATCGTTTGGTGGCATTCTGATGGACGAGATGCACGACATTCGCAAGCATTATCCAGAAGACTACAAGAAGATCAAAAAGCTATTTCCTTTAGCAGACACGCAAGCAATCCGGTACGAAACACAGTTAGAGGAAGATAATCAAGGATGAGCGAGAAGACTAAACATCAAACAGGCAAAACGGCACTGATTCATCGGAGCCAAATAAAGAATGCACCGTACAACCCTCGGATAATCTCGAAGACGAACAACGCGAAGCTCCTTGATTCGATCAAGACGCATAGCTTGGTCGGTCCGTTGGTATGGAACGCAAAGACAGGATTCTTGGTTGGCGGTCATCAACGGTTGCAGAACATCGACGTTCTAGAAAAGGCCAAGGAAGGTGACTATCTAATCGAGGTCACAGAAGTCGAGCTATCTGAAGAGAAAGAAAAGTCTCTCAACATCATGCTCAACAATCGCCAAGCTCAAGGCGATTGGGATATGGACTTGCTTCAAGACGTGCTAGCCGATCTTCATAGCAACGGCGTCGAGTTCGAAGAGACGGGATTCAGCCAATTCGATTTGCACCAATTCGGAGACGGGTTCTTGTCGGGCGTCGTCGCGATGCAAACGGAAGAGGAATTGCCGATCATCGCAGACTTCCAAGAGATGAAAGCAATATCGGCAGAGCACGAGCCCGCGTTCAAGAATAACGTCGATAGCTATCGCGGCACGCCTAGCGATGAGATGCAAGGCGACGGCGAAGATTACACGGAAGATCCAAGCGAAGAATCCGAAGAATGGTCCGACGTTGAAGATGCAGAACCGCAACCCAAAGAGAACGCAAGGCCATCGCTCAAGCCGTCGATCGATCCTGAGACTGGCGAAAAGCAATGGACGCAAGAGCAACGCGACGAATTCAAGCGAAAGCGAGAAGCTCACAACGAAGCGACGAAGCACGAACTTGAAGGGGATGTGATTATCTCGATGACGTTCCAGTCGACCGCACAACTCAAGAAGTTTATTGAGCTAGTCGGAGCGGACGAAGATTCGCGGACGTGGAACAAGCCGGTTATCGAAGCTATGTTCGGCGTTGATCTTTCAATGAAATAACGGCGGTTCTTATGCCCGATGGCCAAGAGATCCGATTCGACCGAGCAGGCAAGCCGATCCGAGTTCCGCCAAGGTTCGAAGGCACCTACGAACAGTTCGCCGATCTAGTCGATCGATTGGAACCTCACCACTGTAGCTATCCGAACGGTCACACTCTTGACAAGTCAAGCAAGTGTCCATGCCGCCGAAGCAAGATAGCCCACGACGCTTGCGAAGTGCACGGCAAGACGAAAGCACGCAAAGGGCTTAGGTACGCCAAGTATCTAGAAAAAGGCTTAGCGTCGCGGATGGCGGAAGCCCATATCGATCCAGATCTATTGAGCGTCGGACATGACGTCGATTTGTTTTCGGTCCGCTTGTCGCAACTGATGGAACGACTTGACACGGGCGAGAGCAAAGACGCATGGAAGGCGTTGGGCGTTCTGTGGAGTCAGCTAATGGAAGCACAACGAGAGCAAGCGGAAGCCATCAAGCAACGTGAGCAAGCGGAAGCCGAGAGCAACGAAGCCGAGTTTAGGCGGCTCAGTGCGGTTATGGCGAAATGGAGCGGCGTAGCGGCTTCCTGCATTCGAGAGATCGGAAAGAGGATCACAGGCGGCTTGCAGAACGAATCGGCATGGGACGAAGCGTTAGAGCTATCTGAGCGAGTCGCCAAGTTAAAAGCAGTCGAGACAGTACGACGCAAGGAAGCAGGCTTGACGCTAAACGTTGAGCAGGCTTTGGCGTTAGTCCAGCAACTTAGCGACATCGTAACGCAGGAAGTCGAAGACAAGAACGCAAGGGCAACGATTGCGTTGCGGTTCGCAACGGTTATTGGGTTGTCATCGGTCGCGTCAAACGACAGCATGCAGGGCAGTTTTCTAAACTACGATCCCGATGTTAAAAACAAATCAGAGGCCGCAACCAAAGTTCCCACTGTTGAAGAATTGATAGCCAAGCATGTCGAATGAGCACGAAGCAGAGAGCGGCGATCCAGATTTACCGATCGTTGATTTGTTGCCAGCGTATGCGTGGGTATGCGAGGACTGCAATCGACTCAACTTCCAACAGTTTGAAGACGGCGGGATCGAAGCACGCGAAGCCATCTATCGAATCATTTACGGGCTAGAAGAAGATGACGAGCTTCCGAGCGGATGGGCCGATGAGATCAATCCAGACGGTTTGATCATCGCACCGGACACGGTAACTTGCATTGGATGCAAGACGACGTTTGCGACGTCGACGGAATCGCTGGACAGCATGCTTGAGAACCTTGATGAAGTCGCTGACGAATACGACGACGATGAAGACGAATACGGCGACGGCGAAAATCACTATTTCAATCCAGATTGGGATGATGTTTGAATATGTCTAAAAGCTTAGTAGCAAATGAAGATCAGTTCATTTTGACCGGAGCGATATTGCGACGGTTCCGAGCGTTGAATGAGATCGCCGCGACGCGGTTCAAGAAAGAGCTAGCTGTTCCGACGCAGATCACCAACGCACGCAACGCCACGCGAGAGATGCGAGACCGATGGAAGCAAGACATCGCCAACGGTTTGCCGATGTACTTCAGCGTCAACGAGTACAACGCCATGTCAATGTTGGCTCAGTGGACGGTATCGAAGTTCCACGAACTGAACGGAACGCCGGTTCCTGCCAATATCAAGGAATGGTCTGTTTGCCATCAGGCACTCGGAGCGACGGGATTGAAGGATATTGGACTGGTGGACTAAGTGTTCGACCGCAACGAAAAGACGCTAGCCGAACGAGCGTCCGAAAATCTAGTCAAGTCGATCGTTGGCGTCGATCCGAATCAACCGCCGGAAGTCGAGGAAGCCCGTCGACTGTGCCGCAACGGGAATCCTTTTCCGCTCATTGGGTTGCAATGGCCAGAATTCCTAGTCGTTGGCGACGACTGCGAATACTTCGAGGGCGAGGAAGGAAACATCTGGAATCCTTGCTTGCGATTCGATTGGTGGCAGCGACTCATCTTTACTGGATTCTTTGACGTTACCTATCCAGAGTTGTTTATTAAGGGATGCACTGGGCCGGGCAAAGGTGCATGCGTCGCGGTCGCAGTCAACGCACATTTCGACGTGTTCGATCCGTGCATGTGGTACGTCACAGCGGATACGAATACGCACGCCGTGCAAGTCATGTTTGGCGAGATAGCCAAATGGCGGAACAAGATGCGGTTCCCTAGTTCGGGCCGATCGCTCACAACATCCATCACGGACCACGAGCGGAAGTTTATCTCGGTACTCAATCCAGAACGATCGAGCGACGGGGAAAGCTTTTCCGGTCGTCACGGTGCGAACTACATCTTCGACGAATCATCTTCCGTTCCAGACATCTTCTACGAAAACGCATGCAAGAACGCATCGAAGATCGTTTGCATTTCGAACCCAAGAACGAAGTTCGGATTCTTTCGAAACGGATTCAAGAAGCTCAAGAACGAGAACAAAACAGGATCAGCCATCGGAGCTTTAGGCAAGCGGCTTTGCGTCACGATTGGCGGAATGGATTGCCTGAACGTCAACAAGAAGCGAATCAAAGAGCCACGATCGCCGATTGGAGGTATCGAGATCGATGGTGTGTCGTACGCCGAAGGGGATCGGATACCGTCAGAGCATTTCGCGAAAGTCAAAGCGTTGATACCTGGACAGATGGACGTAAATCAGTACCGATCGATTCTTGCGAACGCCAACGAAAAATGGAAAGTGCAATGTTTTGCACATGGTTGGTTCCCCGATGAAGATCCTATTTCGCAGTTCATTATGGAATCTTGGCTAAAAAGGCATCTTGAATTCCATGATCAGAATTTCCTAGATTTAGAAGTCCATGCATTCGGGCTTGACGTTGCAAGGTCATTAGACGGCGACGAAACAAGCCTTGCATGCGGCGGTCGCAACGGGCTCAAGGCTTTTCATCGGTTCAAGAAAGATCGCTACCCAGAGATTTCGCGGGAAGTGCTGAGGATCGCAAAAGAGATCTACGGCATTGATTTGGAAGACGGCTTGAATCCGATCGCTATCGACTATGGCGGCGGGTACGGGGCAGGCGTAGGCGATTGGATGGCAGAGCAAGGCGTTTGGGTCGTAGAGCATCAACCAGGATCGAGGGCACGCGTCGCCCCCGAAGTATGCATGGGACAGCGAACGGAAGATTGGTATCTCTTCGCGTTGCGGCTAGATCCGAAGCGGGAGTGGGGCGAAGATCCGTTTGCATTGCCAGCGGAACCGAAGCTGACAGAAGAGCTTTTGGCGATGACGAAGAACTGGGATAAAACGATGACCAAGTTTCAAGCGTTGGCCAAAGAACAGATGAAAGCGGCGTTCGCGGATAGGCGTTCGCCGGATTCGGGCGACTCGGCTATGTTGCTGTGGCGTGCGGTACGCGAGCAAGACGGGCTAGACGCGTTTTTGCGTCAATGCGTCTTGGGAAGCGATGTAGTGCAATACTACGCGGGACAGAAGACGCAAGGCGACGGCGACGGCAATGGACCGCAAAACGCGTGGCAGGTTGTCGAGGATTTGGCGAGCTTTTATTCCGACAGGACGCCAAAACACCATAGGGATGACGATGACGAATAGGATCACGAAATTGAATAGGCTAGTTCGATGGGTTTGGCGTATTCGTCGCGAAGCGTGGGGGAAGATAAAGATTCGCGATGTATGGGTAAAGGACGCATGCGACGCGTTTCACGCGATCAAATCGCAGTTAGACGAATCCGATAAGCTGAATTCCGATTTACGATCCGAGATCGACCGACTAAAGAGCATTCGCGTCGAAACCGAATCCCAGATCAAGCAATTGACGCTAGATAACGAGATCAAAGATCGCAACATCGAGCATCTAACGCTTATTATCGCAAGGGATCGAGAACGCGTCTCGGCGGAGTTGGCACAATATGCGGCGGCTGCTAGCGGGGTGCCGGTGAAGAGTGTAACGACGAACGTTCTTTCGAGTGTCACGCCGCAATAAATCAATGCTCCTGATTCCCTCTTGTCACGTTCAGCCAGACGAAGCCGAGAACGGATGCAGCGTAGCATAGCGAGATGAACGCTAGAACGTAGTCTTTCTTGACGGCTTGATCGATGGCTGAGATGGTGTAGAGGATGGCGATGATGGAAAGGGATATGGTGCTCACTGGACACTCGCTCTGATTAAGGATTGGTTTGTCGTTTCTCGATTCTAATGCCAGTCGTCTAAATTGACTCTATGTCAATATTCAGCTTTGCCGATTCCAGATCGGAACAGATCCGCAAAAGCGTCAGCGACTCGATTCTAGAGAAACGAGCGGCTAGCGGCGGTACGTTCTTTTCCAGCGGTTCCGCATCAAGCAATCGAAGCGGCTCGGAGATGTTCGCCAGTCAAGCCGGTCACGGGCTTGAGCAGTCAAAGGCGTTGCGGCAATACCAAAGCTTCAAAAACACGGTATCGACCGCGTTGCGGCCTATTATCGTCCGATTCGCCAGCCAGCCCATTCGCGTTGGCGTCACGGCATCCAAGCGAGAACTGGAAAGCAACCGATCGCTAGGCGGATTGATCTCTAAATTCTTCAGCCCTGAAAGCGAAAAGATCGTCAGGGAGTCCGCCCCTAGCTGGATCAAAGCCAACGTCGGGTCAGGCGTTACGCCGCTAGAGTCGCATCCGATTCTAGATTTGCTTGCGTCGCCCAATGAGTTCATGACGACTAACGGGCTTCTGCAATGCACGGCGGCTAGCTACTGCCTCACGGGTAGAGCTTGCTGGTGGTTCGACTCCAGCGGCGACCCACGCGAAGAAACGGGATTGTCAACTCGGATTTGGTACATCCCGGTCCATTGGATTCGCCCATCGGGTCCGTCGACGAATCCATTTTCGAAGTTCAAGATTCAGATGCCTTCGTCTGGCGAAATCGAAGTCGACGGCAACGACATTTTCTATTCGATGATTCCGCACCCTGAAGATCCATCGCGGGCGTGGAGTGCGGTTCAAGGCCAAGCAGCATCGATCGACACGGATGAACAGATTCTATTGGCTCAATACACGAGCATGAAGAACGTTATTCGTCCTAGCTTGATCATTACGGCGGGGCGTGTTAATGGCATGCCGGGCGGCGTCGCAGGCGGAAAAGGGCCGCGAGTCTCTCTGAATCGCGAATCTCGCATGGCTCTCACCGAAGCGATCAAAGGCCACTATCAAGGGGTTATGAAGTACAACGAGCCACTGATTCTCGACGCAATGATCGAGGATGTTCGGCCACTAATCGCCGGTCCCGTCGAACTCGACTTGCTCAATTCTTCCGAAGTAACGCAATCGCGAATCTTCGAAGGCGTCGGAGTTTCGCCGGTCGTTGCTGGCTATTCTGAGAACGCGAATCGAGCCGGAAGCGTTGTCGCTCACGAAATATTCTACGAACTTGTTTTGAATCCGCTGATCAATCTTTTTGGTCAGTCGTTGGCAGCGATGGCGAAACGTCGCTATGGATCGTATTCAACGGGCTCGAAGCGATCGACGCTGACGCTATGGATGGACGAAGCCAAGCCGAAAGACGCTGAGAACTTGCAACAGCGAGTTGAGCAATGCATTGACGCATTGACTGTAGGCGAAGTGCGGGAATACCTACGCACCGGCACGTTAGTCATGGAAGAGAAAACCGCCAAGGATGGCGTTTTCTATAAGGATTTCAAGTCGGAGCAATCTGCAATCGCTCAATCGGAATCCGAAGAATCGGCGAAGAAAGAAGCGAAGGACAAGCAAGATAAGCTTGAGATGGAATCTAAAGAGAAGTCTTTTTTAATCAAGTCGATGGAAGATGCTGCGACGCAGAAGAGCGATAATGATTCACTGATCCTTGCGGCGTTGGCAGCGATCGCGTCCAGGCCGATGGAAGTTACGATCAAGCAAGATCCGACAGAGATAACAATAAATCAAGAGCCTGCGGAAATCACGATCAACCAAGAGCCAACAGAGATCAGCATCAAGCAAGAGTCGCAGACAATCACTATCAACAGCGAACCGGCAGAGATCACTATCAAGCAAGATACTCCGGTAGTGAACATCACGTCGCCAGAGATTCGCGTGGATGTTCCGCCGCCTAGCGTGGTCGTTCAAGCACAAGAGCCACCGATTGTGAATGTTGCGGCACCTGTGGTAAACGTAGAGTCGCCAACAGTCAATGTTGAGCAACCGACGATCAATGTCGCCGCTCCCAGTGTCAGCGTTGCGGCACCGATCATCAA
>JAULBV010227704.1:0-13618 GCA_032358295.1 Pterothamnion heteromorphum | reverse complement strand
TAGAACTTGCGGCTTCTAGTAGAAGCCGCAAGTTCTATGTCGAAGTACTGCGCACGGCTACAGCCTCTTGTATGTACAGCATGAAAAGTCTTGAAGAAACCAAGCATCCAACACTTGGGTGAGCTTCTGAGTTTGATTGCGAAAGTGGCGCTTTCACACATGTGTGGAGTAGACCTCACGTGGTGTGTTGCGCCAGGTGGGGCCTAATCGGAGTACGCGTTTCCTACTGCATATCTGTGGGATGTGCGCAAGTGGGTTGAGTTCACGGGTTGGCAGTAGGCGTGGAAATCAGTTGAGCGCGTTGGGAGTTTCTGAGGTGGTGGTGTAGTAGGACTCATGGTATTGCACATTGCACGTATGGTATGGACACCTGGTACTACACGGACGAGGGTTGTGAGCTGTTGACTGTATTGAATGCGGCAAAACGCAAACGCGGTGATACGTTTCGGGCTGAAAAGAGTATTCTGGATCGCAGTTTGTGGGCTGTGCAAGGTGTAGGGGGAGAAAAAGAGACAAAAAGAAACGTGGTTACGGTTGCCAGGGTAGGTGTCGACCCTAGGTACACGAAGTTTAGCTTCAACCTGGGGGACTCCTAAACCACTGAGCTGCGCCACTGCGCTCCGAACCACTGCATGCCGACCGACACGGTTGCACTCCAATTTAAACCTGGTTCGCGCTTCGACTGGCGCTACTGCCACACCGGTTGTCAGTTGTACTGCAGCTGGAGGGCGTGGCTGCGAATGCTAATTGCTACGTCGTTGGAGTCGTTGGCAGCATGGCTGCCGCGCCCTGTGTAAGCATCCGCGCAATTGGAATGACAAGCACAGTAGCGCAGAAGTGCACTATCCGCGATAGCGCCGCAAACCATGGTTTACAGCGCTATCGCGGATCGCGGATAGGCAGGCGAACTAGAACTAGCACACACGCGGTTCCAATTTGCGCCAGCTCAGTGCACTGACAAGTTCGCCTGCCTAATACACAGTGGCGCCAGTGAAAGTCTTTCACCGATGCCGTTCTAGCTCAGCTACCATACACTTTTAGCATTGGTGGCATCAGTAGACATGCTCAGGTGCGGGCGGCAGTTCGCTAGGCGCAGCGATCCGGCCATTAATCATTTGCATTTGTTTTGTCCGAAATCAATTTCGATTCTTTTCGAGAATACGTTACGGACGGTACGTACGCCACGCCCGCATGTGCGCCGCCTCATCGTGACAACCGTACTGCCTGACATTCCAGGCTGTCACTGAGCTCAAGTCCTTATACTACAATGACTTCAGCTCTATATTATAGAGCCGCCTAGCCGACCTGACCCGATCAACATCGCTTGCTCATACACTGCGCAGCTCATCTCCTACGCGCCGTAAGTACTGCAAGGGACAAATAGATACCGACTAGTCGACCGCCATGGCATACAAATGAAACGAGCCGTTTGAGGCATGTACAGGATACTGGTGTCGGTGTGTTTCTGAAGACATCCCCAAGTACCGTACTGTTGTGCAGAGAGGGAATACAAGATGACCAGCCGGTCTTGTTCAAGCTTATAGCTACATACCGAGCAGTTCCTTACGTTATTACGTGCGAGAGACTCGCTCATTCGATCCAGTACAGTACAGTGCAGCTTATCTACTCACAGACAGATACGGCTACGAACAAGCCGACAAGCCGGCTCACCAAACTTGATGCCGGTACTTGAAAAGTCCCATTTAATGATGTCGTGCACAATACGAGCAGTTTGGGAACGCACCACCCAAACCAACGAGTACGTGTTCCTGCTCAAGAACAACGTGCCGTCTGCAGGCTAGGGTGTAGTTTTGTAAGACGTGCATGTACTGTTAACACTCTTTGCTTCTGGATCCGATCAGAGGGTGCGAAACCGATATTATCAATGTACGTTAAGGTTTATATGGACAGACGCGGCATGGCCATGGGAGTGCAACGCGCGCAACAAAACACGATTTGCACATGTGGTTGCGTAGTTACGGGCGATTTAGTGCAGTTCTTATCTCATTTTTCGGCGTGGAACCGTATGCGTGAATGTAACGTACATACCGAAAATTTAAGTGCTGCAAAAATGTTAAATGGTTTACCTTTACCATTTTTGCAGCTGAGTTTGACGAGTGTGCACGCTGCATCGTGCACACTCGGTACCGGTTGCTCATGAGCAACTGGTACGAGTATAGATGCGCCCGTGCCGTGCTCGCCTCATCTGTTGGACGTGCATGTACAGAGAGCGACCTGGTGCCGATATGCTTGCTGCCACCCGCATTGCTAGTTCCGCCCTCGCTCGAGTTGTGATCGTGGTCGCGGTAGCCCAAGCTGCTACAGTCCGTCCTCGAGCTCCTTCCGTTCGTGGTGGGGCTCACCCCGATCTGGCGCCAGCTTACCCCGCCCGACCGCGTTCGCTGCCACTCTGGTGGCGCAAATTCCGCATCAAGCACCATACCTTGGCGCCTGCATCGCCATCGCACGTGCCCGCTCCTTGCGCGTCTTGGTATTGGCCCACAGCGCCTGAGGTCTGGTCGCTTTGCATGGGCCTCGCGTCTGCTCGGCTAGCCGCACGTGTCCTGCGCTGGTGCCTGCTGCTGGGGCGTGAGCGTTCAAATACCTATCATCGAATATGTGACGACAGGATGATATCATTGCTCTTGCTCGCTAGCCGCGTCTCGGGTCGCGTGCCATGCTCTCTCGAACTCCACACACCCCGTCACCGAGTATCCCTGTTAAACGACCCGTGCAACCTCTTTTTTCCATGCCATTCCCCGCTCTTTCTCGCACAGCCAGCGCTGGCTAGCGACGCAACCACCGCCGCTGCGTTGGTGACAGGGCGGCGCGGCGCGAGAAGGAGTGTTCGCGACGGCCCTGCTCAAGCGGCAAAGCGGGGCAGTTCGTAATTAACGCAACGGGGCAAGGTTGCTATGTGAGCCTGAAAACGCGGTGCAATGGGCCGCGTGCGCAGGCTCACATTACCTGCGCTGCTCCCAACTGCTCGGCATGCGGTCTAAATCATGTAAATTGGCCGCGCGGGTGGGTTCTGCCAACCAGCGCTGATTGTTTACAATGGAAGGCCAGCGCAGGTACGCAGCGAACGCGGGCGCCAGATGTGCCAGCGCGGGAGAACGACAACACGACCGAGCGCGGGAGCAAGCCAGATGGAGCAGCCCCGGCTGGGCGAGCGCTATCAGTAAGAGCAAGCGCAGCACACGGGCGGTGAGCTCGCCGAATAGAGCACAGCCCCTCGCGCGTCCCGTGTAGCGATAGAGCGCACATACTGAAAGGGCCGTTTCATACCTCGTCGACATGGAAAGTATTTTACATAAACCGGTAAAAAACATCCCTGACTCTCGTCTCTCAGTCTTGTTTTCATTGAGGATCAGTACTATATGAGTGCTACTGCAAACCGCTCAGGGAATGCTGTGTTACTGGAAGTGTCCTCTACCGTCCCTCATAGGCGCATTTGCTCCTCGAAACTATAATAATTCAGGACCCTTCGATAGTTCCGTACTGTACTGTACACATGACCTATGGACACAGTTGGTGAATTGATGTGTCGACATCCCGTCACTACTTTCTTCTTTTCATGAATTCATGAAAAGATGCACGGTGCTCAAGAGCTCATTGCAAGGAGTTGTACTACCGTTCGTATTTAATACTGAAAAGTAAAACTCATTGCAATGGCGCCACCCATGCGTCGCGCTCATGTTCTAGAGCACGCAGAACTGGCTACTGGCGTTCTGGTACTGGGCGCAATTTCGGAATAGCAGGTCACTAATGTCCAGAACGACAGACGACGGCACACTGAGAGCCGTCGTCGACCGTTGATTATCCAGAAACCCAGGCCAGCAGCACCGTCGTAGTCCCTAGGGCCGTCGACGGGGCCGTGTGAATGTAAGGTTAGGAACGGTAGCTGTTCCTAGAACATGTTTGCAGTGGTAAAACGGTGTAGCAATCTTTAGTATCCGAACAGTGTAAGAACAGTATCACAACTGTCTTAGAACGATCTCAGAATTTTGTCTGCCCTCTGTTGTAGCTAGAACTGAGACGTACTGTTCTAGCTACAACAGAGTGCATATGTATTGAATACAATACTTGACGAGTAGCATTGAATCAACTTTCTAAGTGGACGTAAGAACTATGAGCGGCTGTTTCAGGGCCAAAATGGTCAAATTCACAGTGTGCGGGCGAGCAAAAGTGATATACACCGTACATTTTTCCACTGTGCCGTGCTTTAAAGCGTGGCACCGCTCACTATCCTTCTCCTCCCAATCAAGTATGCACGACGTCGTATCAAACTGTGCTGTTGATTCTACACCGTGTGAAGAGTAAGGAATACTGTGTCTAGTACATAGTTAGACCGTTCCGTCAGTGCAGCACGGGCGCATCCCATGGAACACCGTTTCGTACACCAAGCTGACCAACCGCTTGTGCCTGGTGCACGACAGGGTCTGTGCTCGCCCGGATTCAGTGAGCCTGGCTTCAGCCGATTTTTAATCTTCCATACTAGTAAGTCGATCAAGTGTCTTGGCTCCATGAAACGCCTCGCCCAAGTGTCCCGCATCGGCTATATTGCCCGCTGCCTCTACCGAGTTTCCCACCGTATCCTTTTAGACACTGCGCTGCGCCAAGCCCGCGCACTCGCGCACGGGTGAATGTTTAAAATGAACTTCAATGGCCAACTCAACCGTAGCGCCGTAGTAGAGGTACACGAAGATCAGCACTGGAGTTCCGGTCTGCGCGGACAGGGCATGCCCCACAAGCCGCCTGGCTATAGGCACATGTAGGCAAGCTCTAGCTTTACGTAGCTCCGTCACCTTCAGCTTCCCAAGTCAAGATCGCGTCAGCCACAAATCCGTTTCCGCCTCTATAGTGTGCAAGCCCCTGTACGTCGCTACGTAATGCTAAGCGTCGCGTGCTTTCGTATGCGTTACTTCGCTATGTAATGCTAAGCGTGGCGCGCTTCCGTATGCCTTTCAGTGTGCGAAGAATTTCACGCATTCACACGCCTTCCGACGTTTAAAGTCGAACGGCGTTCCACCCCGTCCATCTAAAATATATGACTTTAGAAATATCTCACGCCTTGTCCATGCCAGCTCACTGGCATGCCTCAGAGGTGTTACTGTATATATTTGAGGTTCTACTGCAACGGGCTTTGCCGGCACCACAAGCTCACGTCCTAAAAACCACTTCTAGTTCTTTTTCACTAGTCGCGGTTGTTCCCCCCGTCACACCTCAAACAGCAGACTTTGCAATTTGTCTGCAAAGTATCGCGTACAGCTTTCATCACGCTACAAAATAACCCACCAAAAACCGCTAGCTGTCAATGAGCGACAGCGCGAGTAAGCCAATTAACGTTAGCAGTTTTGACTCCCACCACCAGTCTATGCGCTGCATATACAGCTTCAAGCTGTCAAAAGCTGTTTGTCAGAACGAAAAAGCAGTACAGTACTGTAATCAAAATATATATGTTACGATCGCCGTCCGTAACCCATTTCATAGCAGTAGGACGAATGTTTAGAACTAAACTTTACCTTCACAACCAGAAACGATAAGGCTTGCAACCTATACTGTACTCACTGCATATTCTTCCGTACTGAATGTGAATAGAACAAGCGGCGGTATGTTCAGTACGTACAAATATTGTCCTCCAGAGCACTGTACTTTTCAACATACGAACAGTACAGTGTTCACTATACTACCGGGCGGCACATGTACCGAGCGAACTTCGCACATGCACGTATCATCCGTACCGCACGAAAGTAAGGTGGAAGGGCCTTGTCAATCGGAACGCAAAGGAATGTAAAGTATAATGCATCCGCACGAAACGAATTCATACAAGAACTACTGCAGGAACAAATGGAATGCACGTAATTTGTAATAAGAGTTTATTTGCACAACTGTTGTGCCACAATGGCACAACAGTTGTGCTTTTTAACGTTGTACTGTACTACCTTAAGCAATGATTGCGGAAGGTAAAGTACAAAGCCGACAAGTAGCAGGACAACCAACGGTGCGTATAAAAAAAAAGTATTTTATTTTATAGGGTCAATTACTGTCAGTGCAGTACAGGGCAACTTGCAATTTCAGTACAGTACTTCTACATACTGGCAATAAAATGTAGTCCATGTCTTGCCGTTCCTCGATTACCTGCCATAAAATTTTCAGTGACACTGTCACTGTGGACAGGGCATAGGCGAATTTAAATTGACAATAAGTATATCCCACGAATCCAGTTTCGAAATACTGTTTTATCTGCATACATCCCATTCAGATTATTGCACAAGGAGAGCTACAGTAGAACCGCAGTTCAAGCCTATCATGATGGGCATTGGGATAACTGCAGCTCTCTCGAACTTAAGTATGTCATACGCGGCTCGGTTCTGTAAAAAGCAAAACAAACCAAGTACAGTAGTGAGGAATGATTTCGTAGATGTAGATCTAGAGGTATATCTTTATACATCTACGAAATCATCCATACACCTGTACTGTACTTTACAGTGTGATGCGCTCTGCAGTGGTATAGAATTCTGGTAGAGTCCGTGCCCAGCCTGTACAGGGACGTCTCATCGAGCTGCTGCTCGCGCCGCCCGCGCTCTGTGCTGTTCTCCATCAAGAGATCGAGGTGATGTAGAGCATAAACGAAATGGCGTCGGCCATGCGGAAAGGAACAGGGGCCAGAAAGGGAATCAGAAATTGTGCTCTGGTGGAATGGTGGGCGCGGGCGACGAGGTCGGAGCCCAGTCGCATCACGGTGCCAAGTTCGGGCGCCGCTGAGATGTGCAACATCGCACCCGCGCCCACACTTGTCGCCGATCACGGCTCACAAGCCTTCGCGCGACGCCGTCTTCGCTGGTCCCGTGCCCACGGGGCGATACTTAGCATGCAAGATCCTCTGTCGCTTGCACCGCAGATATCCCGGACTCCGCGATCGTGCATGACGGAGATATCGCCGCACAGCAGCAATGTGCGATACAGACTGCTCCGTGGAGCTTGGCACGCAAGCACACGCGCGCCACGCCGAGCACGACGCTCCCGCGCACGCTCCCCGGCAAGCCTGCGCCTACGTCATGGCGATCTTCCGTTGCCCACGCCTGGGGGCGACTAGCGACTGCAAAGGTCGTCGTCGTCTGTCGCGCGTGGTCACCGCGCCGCTTGCGCAAAAGCGCGAGATGCAGACCATGCGGCGCCAGCGCCCGCGTGCTGAAAACCGTGCGGGAAATAGGGTGTGCTCAGTTGACTAGGACGGGGCGAAGGTTTCATGTTCACCTCGAGAGGCTGCATGACGGAAAAGTGTACTGGGGAAAATATGCTTGTGCAGGCGGACTGGGTTGCAGAGTTTCTCAAATCCAATACCGATATTGTTTAGACGTACCGCGGATTGGCAAAAACACGAGTAAGCAAAACAAGGTATCCAGCGCGGAGTGGTTTGGTATCAATAAACGCTTGCGCGTGGTTCTGCCACGTGCTGCTTTTTATTTGCAGAAGCGAGACACGCGCGTCTCGAAATTATAATAGCAACTGTCCCTTTTCAATTCAAAATCAATTAATTTGCCCTACGTGTGCGCGCCTTGTCAGGAATCTAAAATGCCATACCCATATTGCATTTTTACTCTTTTCGTCGTCCTTCGCCGTGCACAACGGCGTTCAGGGAGACTCATCACCTACATCTGGAACGGGCCTGATCACGGGCCTCAGACGCCGGCGTCGTCGAGCATTCATTGCCGGACACCATGGAAACATACGTGCCATATTGTCGCGGCTCGCCAGTTCCTCCAGCTGCCCCTTGCCTTGCCCACACGCGCCAGTCTCGTCCTCCTCGTTGCGCACCAACTTGTGCCTGTCTCTGAGTTCCGGCTGCCCGAGCGCCCGTGCAGTGGAACCGAAGTGCACCGACACCACTTGGCGCTGAGCCGCGTCGCCCTGGAAAGCCACCACCACGTACCCGCCCGCGCCCAGCCCCGGCCCAGACTTCTCATGCGCGTCCTTTCCGTCCACCTCGCGCACGGATCTTCCGGGCTCGCCGTCCGCCGCGTCGAGCACCACCGTCACGTCCGCGCCCACCTAGGTGTGCGCGGATGTGACGGTGGTGCTCCCACGTGGGTGCGAACGTGACGGCGGCGTGCGAGGCGGTTGGCGGCGAGTCGCCGCCAACCGACTTGCACGCCGCCGTCAGTCAGTCAGCCGCCTCCCATCGCAATGCCACGGCCTGCACGTGCCATGCCGCACGCGCCGACCATCCACCTCGCCGTATTGCTCGAAAAAGCACTCCACGGCCCGGTCGCGTGTGTCCCGATACATGAGCGAGATCTCCCGCATGGTATCTCACATTCCTCGGCCATCTCATCGTCAAAGCCACCCGCCGTGGCCCCGCACACGTGTGCCCCGGGCGCAGTCACGAATGCGATTCATCCAGCCCGCCCTCGGCCACAGCCACGAAGATCCGCCACGCGCGCAGTACGAAAAGTACCCCCCAGAATCTGATGGTACCTTTCGTACTGAACGTCTGGTGACCAGATGAATCTGCGCGGAAGTACCCAGTTGCGTGCCGCAGATGGATTGCCATTAATACAAAAAGTGTAAAAAGGACCAGCATGGCATGCCAAGCGCTCCAACTTGCTCAAAGACTACTATCATTGTTTCAGTTGTGCGGGCTTAATCTCTTTTGTGGTCCAACGGACCACAGTAGAGATTCAGGCCGCACGCTTCGCGTAGAAACCAATTTTGATACAAGAGGATTGCAACCCTCTTGTATCCACTCACACTAGACCATAGCTTCAACGCCTGCGTAGACGCTAGAGTATTGTATCAACCCGCCTCAAGAAATACTGGTTACGGTTGCATCAGAATGCCGAAACAGAAATTTTCTTCCGTTCGTCATTTCGTGTATCTATGTAAAGTTACTGTACGTTCATAGTGAGGACTATGCGTTGTAATCTGGCATTTAAGCGCTGCTTTACTATTTATAGATATTCATGTACGGTATATCGAAATATCACCAGACGCGTCTGGCTCCAGGAGATCATCATACGCCTCTGTGTGTGAACATGAAAGACCGGGGACGCGAGCTCTGGAGGCTGGAGGTATTACAAGCGGAGTACGCTGATTACAAGAACCAACCGTTGTGTTTGTGAAACGGAAGACACACAGGTACCGTGCGTCTTTCTTAGTACTGTACAGTAGCCAGCAACATAAACCTGCGCTCGACTAGTTTGGTTATTTCTTGGTCGAATCGTGGACGGCCAAGTCAGCTGCAGCGAAGACGCCCAGTGCTGTTCTCGCTTCAACAACGGCCGCAAGCGCGAGCAGTGCAATAGGCAATGTGAACAATGGACCGCGTATGCGCTGCAGCCCAAGTTCCAAATTTCCTAACTCTGAATTAGTAAATCAACTCGTCTGCATCATCTGCTGCGTGCTGCAGCAGGCAGCAGACTCGTCGACTTCCATGCCAGTCCTCGATTTGTGGGCCGATTTGGGTGCGCAGGCTAGGACAACGACGCCCCACAAGGAGAGACACCAAACAATGCGTGACCCTGCTCTGATATCGCAGCTGGATCACCCACTGTTAAAATGTTGTTCTGGATGTTACATAGCGCCGCGCCGTGACAGCAGCATCGACTACATGTAGTCAGCTAGCCTAGCTTGGCTGCAGCCAAGCTAGGCTAGCCTACTAGGAATGAACTACGTGCGCAAGAGATTTTGAAAAATGTGAATTCGATGCGGGCGGACTCGTCCGCCCAGGGCCGAAATAAAGGACGCGTCCTCGCGTGTTGCGCTTGACCCCTTCTATTGCTGTTGCCGTTCTATTTCTGTTGCTGTCATTCCTGATGAAATAGCAGTGCTACAAAGTTAGGACGGTAATAGAAATGGTCGAAGTGACGGTATACTATATTTGATATAGAACCCTCGCAATAGTCATGCCATGGATTTCGTCATAGTGATATCCCTCGTATAGAACGAGGCCAGGGCTCGCGACTATATTTTTACAGGTATACGCGTATACCTGTACTGTACACCGTGGTTGAATATGTTCCGCGGAACCAATTCAACCACGCTTGGATGGCAAAGGATGAACTGGGGGTACACGGCATTTTTATTGCAAACGACCGTGAGCTCATGTAACAGGTGTTAGGCTCGTTCCAAAACCGATAAGTTGGAAATGTTCTAGACCGTCTTACAATGCTCTCTGTAGTGTAGTGTAGTGCATCGCTATGGAAGTACACGTTGCTCGTTTCTTCAAGACCAGTGGAGGATGGGAAAGGCACAGTCGCTTCCTTGATCCGACTTGGCGGCTGTGCGTGGAAGAGGTCCGCTTACGTTTTCACCGTGCGGCGTCCTTATCCATGCTATGAAGTCGCCCCATGGATGAGGATGCCGCGCTCTTTATGTGATCAATGTAAGCCGTACTTATTTCATCTGTGTTGAAGAACATAGATGTCAAGCACAGCGCGTGCGCAGCTACAAGCGCGGAGCTGTTCAATGGAGCGATACGCCTGGCCGTTCCTCACCTCCTCCATCGGACCGATGTTCAACAGCGGAAAGCTGCACGGCTTGCCGCTTTTGGTCCCCAGTTGTACGTCACTGGCCCTTCGCTATTGCTAGCTACGTACGTCCACATTCTCGTGGGCATATGCGACGACAGGAGCATCATGTATTTAATTGATATAGATCGATCGCGGGAAAAGAGTCAACGCGTGCATGTGGTTGGCATTGGCGGCCTGTCAGACGACCGTTCAGAGCAGCGGTGAGCGCTGCGCAGCGGCGCCGTAGCCTCGCTCTGATGTGGCGAAGTGAGTGTCACACTGAGCAGCCCGCCGCAGCCGCGACGGCCAAACCGCAGCAAGGCTGGCGCGCTGTCGGGCTTTCCAATAGGGACGCCAATGCATCCAGTTGCGCGTCGGTCGACAGCGCCTGGTTGCGCCCGGCTCGCACCGGGTTTGTGCGTGCCGTTTAAGCCCGAGGCGCAGCACCATGTTGCGGGCCGGAGCCCGTCGGAGCCAGCCCGAATCATGGCGCTGTGCCTGGTGATGATGGTGATGTATGCATGCATCACGAACCGACCACGCATACGCGGACAGCAGTGCGCTGCTGACGCGCGTGTCTAGCGCGTGGCGACGAGCACATGTGCGTCGGACGGCGCGGCCACGTCCAGACGCTACAGTTCCAGTGCCAGAAAGGCCATATCGGACTAGGCGGCGCGCGCGTGGGCGAGCAGGCGCCACACGGTGGCAGGTTCGTGACATACGCGCATCCGCGTCCTAGGACGCGGATGCGCATATGTCAAGAACTGTTGAGTACGGCTGCCCGCTAAAGCCGGCTGGCTTTAGCGGGCTGCCGTACTCAACACCACGAGATGCTACTTTCCGCTCCTTTTCCGCGCACCCCGCGGTTACGAACTGTTGCTGGGTGCTGCTGCGGAGCACCCCGCTTCGCGTTGCGGCTGCCGCAGGCCCAGCTCTCCCGGTTTCGCGCCCTCCACCTCCCGGAGCCGGCTGGAGCCACACCCCATACCTGTCAAGGTCATCGTCGCCGCCGCCGTGCGCCGCATGCAGTGGATCGAACACCGACACGCGTTGCTCTGCTAGCCCTCGCCCCACAGTAAACCACGGTAGCTAAGAGTGCGGTGGAAAATCCAGCAAACAGTTCTATTGTGCAGCAAGGCGCAGGAAGGCAGCAAACAGTGCGCAGAGAAAAGCGCTGCCCCAAGGGTGGGGGTTCAGCGAACAGCGCGAGCAAATAGAGCGAGCGCGAGCGCGCAGAGCGTAGATATGTGAGATCAGAGCAAGCGATCGGCACGCCGGGAAACGCGGCCACAATGCAAGCGGGTGGCGCACCCACATAGCGAGTGGGCGACTGGTAAAAGGGCGAGCGCACGCCACTGGTGGTCGCTTGCCCATGTAGGATGTCGCGACATACGCGTAGGACGCGTATGTCGCGACATCCTACCATACTGCTCCCGTCGAGCTGCGCTCGGTCGTGTATGCCGCCAGATCGAGCGCAGCGGGAAGGGTAGCAAAGAACGATATAAAACCCAACCGAGCGAGCGCACGCAGCGAACGGCACCGCAGTAACAGGTCCTGACGCCCGGGGCTTCCAACCCGATTCCGACCACCACCACGCGCCAAGCAGTACTGAGTTAGTACTACTGACCACAACAAGAAGAAGATTTAGGCATGGGTCGAGGGAGTCGGGGCAGCGGTTGGGGCGGAAGACGTAAAGGCCACTGGTCGCGATGGCATCGTGACGGCGCGTACTATTCCCGGGTTTTAATTATAATTAAACAAGAAAATATTACCATTATTTTTACGTTGGCGTCGTGTATCAGACATATCGTACTATACCCCAAGTTGCGATATCAACGGTACTAAATCGCCCGTAAACGCCCAACGACACATGCAAATCGCGCTTCGTTGCGTACGTTGCACTCACACGGGCGTTCCGCATCCGTACATGTGAAAATTACCGGTCCTTGATAATATCGGTTTCGCGCCCTCAGATCGGATCCAGAAGCAAAGTGTGTTCAGGTCGCTGACGGCAATGTTGCGATGCTACGTCGAGGATCATCCGACCGATTGGTGCCAGTACGCCCGAGCGTTGTGTTATGCATACAACAACGCGATGCATCGGACGACACGCACGACGCCGTTTTACCTCGTCTTGAGCAGGCCGCCGCCGCAGTTCACACTTGCACACAAGCCAGGCCGCGTGGTAACACCAGAGAGGAAATAGGACTTTGCCGGCAGACTTGAAGTGGCCATTGGGAAAGCGAAGACATAACTTGAGGCAACACAAGCTAGGTACACGAGGGACTTCGACAAGAGGATACGTCGGGCAAGGAAGTTGAAGGTGGACGAAGCTGTGTATCTCTACACCAACGATGGTGACAAGAAACGAGACAAGTTTAGTCACCAGGTGGCAGGACCGTTCCGTCTGCTAGAGGTGGCGAAGAACAACACGGTTGTGATTCAGAGAGGAGATGTAGTCGAGAGAGTCACGGCTGATCGTGTGGTGAGAGCTCCAGCAAGCGCGATACCGATCGAACCTAGCCATGCTGCGACACCAGCTGATGTATCGACGAAGAGAACAGACGGGGAATCCTGGGTCTTCAACAAGATCCTGGATCATCGTTAACTTGACGGCGGTTCGCTAGAATTCAAGCTCGAATGGGCTGGTGATTATGCACCGACGTGGGAACCTCGCACGAACGTGCCCGAGGAATCGGTTTCTCGTTACCTTGCCAAACGCGCCCGACTGGATCGACGAACGGCTCGCGGCACACAGGAGTGAAATTTCTCTCTTCAGTTTTCCGCCGGGTCGTCGGAACTTACGTTGGGGCACAGGGTGGTTGTCTTTTTCCGTTTGGTCTGTCATCTTCCGTGTTCATCCTCCCTTGTTCTTTATCTTCTGCATCTTCTTCATCTTCTACCATCCATCTTCTGTCATCTTCTACCACATCCATCTCTTTGTTTATTCTGCGCCTTGCCCTCCCTGAGTTCCAGCAAGCTACGCGCAGAAGCTCAACCACGCACGCATCACCTGGCTGCGATAAAGCACCGCGTCCAGCAAAGCATCCCCGTTGACACCACCAGGACCGAAGTCCATGCACCCGGTGATCCCAAGGTGGGGG
>JAULBV010227482.1:0-13687 GCA_032358295.1 Pterothamnion heteromorphum | reverse complement strand
GGTCGCGGGCCACCAGACCTGACCTTGTCTGACCAGTTCGTATCGCACGAAAATGCGATCAGCGACCGCAGGTAGCACCTCTTCTTGTTCGGCCGACATCGCAGTGAAGGAGACGGTGCAGAAGCCTGTGATAATTCGGCCGAATACTGTTGATATGCGAGATGATGTGAGTCGTGGGCGTTAGGGGCGACGGCGTTATGAACGGGACAGGTGTGCATGACCGTTACGGACCTCTGATGGAGTTCGTGTGCGTGCCACGTGCGCGTGCTACATGTCCGTCACCCTCAAAAATACAATTTCGACGTTGCTTGACAGTCACCACAATTGTTGTAATTTATTTGGCACCACCAAATTTTAATAAGGAATAACTATCTGCTTCCACGGAATGATGCGTTCGGCGGCTTGGAAAGTAGTGGTCGGACTTGTGCGGCCGCACATTCTGCTCGTCTTCAATCTTCCGTCCTCGTCCTTGCCGTACGATGACAAACACCCTAAGAATGTCCGTCCGGAAAAGAGCGGCGTCCGAGGTCGCGACGGCCTCGTCCACAGTGACCGACAAGGGCATTGAAGCCGGAACCAGTCCGGCTCCGAAGAAGGGCAAGACTGCCACGCGCTCTCGCAAGGATCCGCAGCGCGGTGGTGCGGGAGAATCAAAGAAAGATGCGCCTTCGACGTCCGTGCCCGTTCCTCCTCCGCAAGGTTTGCCTCCGGCTCAAGCATCGAGTCCTCCCACTCGTTCGCAACGTCAACGTGGTCCGAAGCCTCTACCGCGTTCGGCCGAAGATTGGTATACTGAAGAAAGTGGAGATGATGAAGCGTACGTCCGTCCCGTTCCTCCCCACAACTCGCATGTGTCGTCTCCGGAGCGGAGGAAGACACCTCCATGCTCACCCGCACCGTGCGCCGGTAACACAGTCACCCGTGGTGAACCATCAGCAGGCCCGTCTACTCGAACACCGGTCCAGTCTGTGCGGCCGCATGTTGTAAATGACATCGCTACACCATCGACGGATAAGCGCATCGAACACATGGAGAAAAGATTCGAACAGGTCGAGAAGGGGATGATGGACATGACTTCTACGTTATCTAAAATATCGGATGTGATGGCGACCATGGCCGCGAAGAGTGCGGGCGCACAAGTGCAGGAAGAAGATTCGCCAGGGAAGGCAAAGAAAAGTGGAGGGGAGGTGAGGTGTGATCGGCCGAAAAAGCGTTACGAAGAAGTCATGCTCCAGCGTCTACCTCATATACACTTGGCATTTGATAGTAGTGTGTTGTCTAAGAGCACTGTCGGATGCGTCTGCGAGAACATAGTCAGTGTTCAAGAAGAAGAGGTTTTGGCACCGAGCGGAATGTATAAGTTTCTTGCGGCCGCAATGTTCTCCATCAAGTTGAAGGAGCGTAAGGACATGTTCAAGACAGGAGTCGGTCTCGATGCGTCCAACTTTCGTCAACGTATCATGAGTAATACGCTTGCTCACGCCAGGAGGGATTCATTCACCCAGTTCAGTTTGCCGTCTGATGGCGGTCCAGACAGTTGCACGCGTCGGTCGAATAGTGACGGGAAATCTGCGGCCGCATCATCCATAACCAAGCCTGCATGGCTGGGCAGAGTTCGGAGTGGTGTCGCCGCATACATCGGTACTCAGTCCATTCGGTCGGCTCAAGAGAGAAATGAGAGCATCACAACGGACAAGACAGGTTACAATCGAAGGTTCAGGATTGCACAAGGTGTTCGGCCGAATAGATCAGACGATGGAGAGTTTGCCATGAACGTCCTGTACAGCAATATGTCGAAAATGTTCAACCAGATTCGTCGAAACGTGCCCATGGAGTTCTTCCAGCTGATAGGTTATGTGTTTGTACCTTGGAGGCCTTTCAGGTCTTGCCGCGTGGACAATTCATCGTCGATGAAGATATCATGGGTATCTGCGTATGAGGACGGGGAGATGTGTTCGGCCGAAGATGTTCCGTCGGGCACGTCATGTGCGGAAAGGGTTGACGGTATACAAGAAATGAACGAGGAGAAGTACCTTACGTTTGCAAGAAGTCGAACTGAGATGCAGTTATTGGTCGAGCACGACGTGCTTGTTCGGCCGAAGGGGAAAGGCAGTGACGTGCGCCACCACCTAGGCGGTGAGGAACGGCGATGGAGGAGGATAGTCAACCTCGTTGACGTGGCAGCCTTTCTACTGCAGTCAATGTCAGGGTTTGCTTCGGGTGGGCGACCAAGTGACTGTCTCGTGTACAGCAAACATTCCTACGCCGTTGTGTACTCCATTGCCCGCGTGCTCCGTCGTGTCATTGCGTGCCAGACGTCGCCGTTCGTATCCCGGCCGGAATTGGAGGGCCAGGTTGGCGTTGATGTTGATCAAGTGGCTGGTGCGGACGCAGACATACAGGTTCTTCGCGACATTTTCAACATACTCACTCCTCCTTCTTCAATGCAGGAGAGAGCTCTCCTCAGGGTTGTATGCGCAGTACCGCAAAATACGTACGATGCAGAACAAGTTGTGGGTCAGGGAAGCGTGGGACGGGATCAGGGGATGGAATCAGGTGGCGATGATGAAGGTGCGTCCGCAAATGAGCTTGGAGAGGATACGGAAGGTGAGGAGGATATTGCGGAATAGTGACCCATTACGAGATGCGGCCGCAATTGTTAAAATGTTACGTCGTTTTCAAGACGGTGAAGAGTTTCCGGCAGAAAAGTGGAACTGCTGTGGTATGCGTGGCGGCGGAAGACGGGATGCGGTATTGCGCAGCGATATGCACAGATACAGGAAAATGGTGATAACACAGGACGCATATAAGCAGCATCGGACTTGACATGTTACCAAAGTCACAAAACGAGCGAGCCCGGTAAGTGTTGCAGTGTACTCTGCGGCCGCATTGAGTAATCGTCGTAAAGCGTACTCAGCGAAAAGCCACAGAATGGATAAGTACTTAATTATTCTCCATGCTGAAGCTTCAGCAGTGTGAAGTGTTATGAATATACCTGGAACGCCCAGTTCCCGTGAACGTGCACTGATGGCACTACTCTGGCGCCGCATAATCCATCTTGGGTGTTCAACGACAACTGCAGTTGTTGCCTTTTAACTCTCCGTCCACACGGAGGCAATCGTGCTTGCCAATCTGACGCGTGAGATAGTCACCCTTCACCCCGCACCATACTATGTTGGTACTGTATGGGAGACGAAGGCGCTGTCCCCTCACAAGTTTCAGCCAATGATTGGCGACCACATCATATTTTACAATGGCTTGGGTTTATTTTTGGGCTACGTCACGTGATAAATATGTTATGTTATTACATCATTGGCTGTATCTATTACTTTGCGGTGCAACGTGGACATGAAAGTGCATTGCTGTTATTTGGCGGTGTATGGGGTGATCGCAGAGCCGCGGCTCGGCGATCACCAAAGTCCTCCAGGACGCTTACTGGAGGACTTCCACCTGGTGAAAAGCACCAATGGGTTATTGGTAGATATCGTTGTAATGGCAGCCCCTTGATATTCCGAAAGCAATGAGCGTGGTCGGACTTTTAAAGACGTTGTTGTCAAGCACTGAGTCCAGATACGTGCGGGGATATATGTTGTGTACCCCGGATGGGTCTGGGACTTTATGAGGCCCTCCGCCATGCCACAGTGCCTCATGAAGTCTATAAGGGCACTTACATCTACAGAAATACACAGCGCCAAAAGTATTCGGAGCATGTTGCGGCCGCAAAATACAACGTACAAATCTGCACTGCCAGAAACACATGGTTTATGGGATTGCATCCTAGGTAGGATGTGACCGTGCACGGCATACGGCCAAGGTGTGGATCAGTAGTAAAAACATCATATCCAGCTCCCTCTTTATTGCCTCTACTTCCCGTTACCTAAAGTATGTTCCTCACCCATTCCCCACCCGGGCCACTTGACGTCAGCACCACATCCACGACCAACTTTCCATTGGCCAACACCCAACCCTCCTCGAGGACCTCCTCCTCGACCCAAAGCCACTCAGGCGCGGCGCTCTGTGCACGGACGAAACCAGGCGGTGCGACAATTGCAGTCCTCGTCGGATTTGTGGCGCGGTTTACATCACTTGCGTTGTATCCCGGCCTGTCTTGGCGGCGCGTGCATTTAGTCCTTGCCATGATGAGACGATGTGCGTACGCGATGCAAGTTGGCTGGCACCGGGTTGGCTTGGAGTTGGTGGCTTGTGACGGGCTGTCAGGACCAGTGACAGGAGAGTACTGCAGTGTGGTTGGACTACCACTAGGCGAGGGGCTCGTATAATGCGTGACCGGCGAGGATATGTACATAGAAGTACAGTATAAACGTGGATAATTGCTATACACCCCCGCAATGTGCGAGACGGCCGTACCGCCCAAGACAGTTTCTTGATTAACAGCTCTACTCACTAAGCAGTGGTACAGGCAATACAATCTCCCGCCGTACGTACAGCTGCTTTGGAATGACTGAAATGAAAATGAACTTTGCGGCCGCAACGTTCATGCACCGCGTACATTTTGTAGTACTACATGTGTACTGTGGTATCGTCGTAAATTCAGAGCATCCATGATGGTGATTGCATGACCTTCACAGGTTGATAAGTACAGCACTGCGTCGGCTTACTACTCTGTTCATGAGCATTGACACTTGTGCAGAACGCAATCGTTTCTTGATGTATGGGACGAATATCGTTCTCCAACGGAGTCCCTCCGCTGCAGATGGTTCACGTCTTTGCGGCCGCAGTAACTTACCATCATTAGCGGGGTTTAACATGAACAACATGTAGTACTGTACAAGCTAATGTGGTTGTACGTTCATGTCATTTATTATATTGAGCACATAATGTCACAAATGTTGTCAGAAATGTGGCAATATTAGTACTCGGTGCCACCAGTATGACATTCAGACCGCATGGGTATCTGCAGCAGCATTCTGCTGCAGATACCCATGCTATACATTCCGTATATCGGCCAACTGCAGTTGGCCGATATACTGAATGTATAGTGAGAACTACAGACTGCACGTCTGTCATGAGAGCGGTGGTGTAGCTGCACAGATGCGGTTTAGTATACATCTGCACTCTGCTTTCGCTCGTGTGGTATGGATCCAAACAAATATGTGGCGAGGGGAGTAAATCCAGCGAAAGGAAGGAGTTGCTCCCCTCGCGAAAGAAACGAGTAAACCTGTTTAGCTTCAGATGTGCAAAGCGCACATGTACAGTATGCGCGTGAGAAGTACACTGCGCAAGAGCACATAGATAAACGCGTGGAAATGCGGCCGCACATGACTTGATACATGAATAACTGACCTCGAGGCGTGGTAAGGTTACTTGATTCAATGATAAGCTCCTGAACTTAGTTTTCTCGGTCATGCTCGGAAAACGCATAGAACACGGCCAATGCCAGTAGGCATTGCCTGTTGCAACATTAGTGACCGGAGCTTAATAAGCTCTGCTCACAATGCACGGACTAATATGGCGGCCGCACTTTGTGCATTGAGGTCAGTGCAATGCTCATCATATAAAAATAACCAGAAACCACGACATGTGGGCGGTGACGTCAGTGCTCCGCACTGGTAAAAGTGGGACGTGCTGTGGAAATAAAATCCACCATTTCTATTGCGGCCGCAACGCCCGAAGAAAACAATGAATGTCTACAGTACGTGCGGTTCACCGTGATGGCCAGTGCGTGCGCTTCACCATGATGGCATTTCCAGAGAATAACAGTGCACATCGTCCTGCAGTCTGTGCCGCGCCTACCCTCCGTGCCGTGCGTACGAAACTGCTCATGGTCCACGTCTATAACGACAACTGGTACAACTGTACATGTAAAGCACTCATATTGGAGATATTTTACCAATATCTGAACTGTTCATTGGCCGCCGGGTCAATTCCATAACTTGTGCCAGCAATGCTCACTCCGAACAATTTCTTACACCTGAATACCGACCTGTGCTTCCCCCTCACCGCTGCGCCCCACCCTTCTGAACAAGATCACCGCATTGCCGCCAGCCGACTTACGCGAGTGCACCCGGTGCAGCGGCCTATCTTTCCACAAGTTGGTCAGCGCCCGGTTCGCGCGCTGTCCAGTCGCGCGCTCGGTTCGGCGTTGTGTCCCAGACAGGCCACTGTGCTCTTTCGCCCCCGGCTCGCACGGGAACTTCGCCGCCTCCCCACCATGTCACTGCCCCTCATGCCTTTCCCCCCTCGCCGCGCCACCGCTGGCTTTCTCCGCCTGCCTCCATCGACTCGTCAGCGCACGATCACAACGCGCTGCACGCGGCCGCGTCTGCGCTGCGCCCCGCCCCGTACGTGCACCAAACTCTGAGCGTTGAAGAGCTTCGTCGCAGCGCTGCGGCTCACGTCCGACCTTGCGCGTCTGCGCGCGGCATGCGACGCCAGGAGCACCATCTGGCCGAGCCGGCCTGGCACCCTGGGACAATCGACCCGCCACCGATGCATGCCACATCTACTTCGTTGGCGTGTTTCTGCAGCCCGATCGCCGCGGCCCACCTCGCCAGGTTGGCGCCGCCGAGATCATCATCGCCACGCTATCGGGCGCGCGCGCGAACAGCACGCGATCAAGCCCGGACTGGGCCTGGTAGCGCGGGTTGGCCGACAGTAACATCAGGCAGGCTTCCCAAGCCAGCGACTTGAAGATGACGTATACCGGCTAGCACTCCGGCTCGGTAGCAGTCTGGCCACGTGCGCGGGCCATGCGGCCGCATGTGGCAATCAGTACGTGAGCAGGAAATGTGCAGCAGCGACGCGGAGCCGCTTGCCTCGCGCGCTATTGCTCTTGCGCTCGCTTCGGCTCCCCGCTGGCCTTTCACCGGCCCTCCCTCGTGCGGCCGCAGCCGCTCTCGTCGCCCACTCTAGCACGGGTCTCGCTGTCCTCACAGCTGGAGGCGCTCTGAGCATATTTGCGTCGCCCACTCCCGCGTGGTGGTCGCCGCTCAGCACGACCAAACCTCCGCGCCGCTCGCCTTGCGCGCTCGCGCTCGATCGCTGTCATCTCTGGTACGGCCGATCGCGGCCGATTGCGTCGCGGGCTCATCGAGATCTGCGCGCGCTGGTCAACCGCCGCACGCTGGTCAACCGCTGTGGCCTTTTCTGGGCGACGTCCCCACCTGAGCCCAGGTATGTACTCCTGTTACTCCGCGCCGCTCGTGGCCTGTGGCCTGGGCTCGTGGTCGTGTTGGTATCATGAACGAATTGCGGCCGCATAGTCAACTGATTGTCGACATCCTTTATTCTCCATCATCCGACAACACCGAGGCGTCCCTCTCCGCAGCGCCAGCAGCGCGTCTACGGTGGTACTCTTCTTGCTCGGCGTCCCACAACTGGTTCGCAATCGCCCTTGAGTACTTCCGGCGTGGGATTCGCCCGCCTCGAGGGGAACGGGCACGCGACGGTCTCTTCGTCCACCTCGTAGCAACCGCCGGATACCTTTGTCCGTCCCTCCCAGTTCTTGCCCGCGCGTTTGCCTCTGCCGTTCTCGGTGACACCGGCCTGCCGAACAAGTTGAATTGCGGCCGCACAGTATCTGGTACCGGAGACTCTGGGCGTCTGGCACACCTCGACGGCGACACTTGGTGGTCACAACGCGGATGTGATGCGTTCCGCTCTCCTTCGTCGCTGGTGTAGATTAAATCCTCACCACGGAGCTCCGGTTGCGGCCTTGGGGACGGGGGCGGGGGCGCAATACACGGCAATATCCTCCGATCGTCGGGATACAGTCGACGGGGAGGCGGCAGGTCTTCGTCGTAAGTCGATATGAGCGGGCGCATATTGCGGGGCGGCAGACTGCGGGGTGGAGGACCGCGGGGCGGAGGACCGCAGGGCGGAGGACTGCGGGGTTGCGGACGCACACAAAGAAGCGGAGGCGGAGGAGTACGTGGGCACATCTGAATTGGTCTGGGCTGCGGGTGCCGTCTGTTCATCAACGGCGCTTCTCCGTTCCAGTCGCGTTCCACCCCATCCTCCCTTTGACGGCCGTTGGCAGGGTCCCTGAAGAATGAGCGGTTGCACTTCTCGTTTAGGTTCGGGAACCCAGTGCCGTGCCCCACCCAGACGAAATAGGACACGGGATGAGCTGTCTCCGGGAACCGTAGAGTGTTTTGATGCGATCTCGGAACACGACTCACATCACGCATCCGACTTGCGACCCAGGGGAACGATGTCTGCGAGCCGCACCCATTGCTCGTGTCCGGGTCGATCGGGAGCTGCCCCAATCGCTGCTCCAGCCAGTCAATAGTAGCGTCAGGCAAAACAACAGCTCGGTGCCCTCTGGACGCTTCGTGCCACCAGCATGACGCAAACAGTACCGCATGCTCAAGCTCGAAAACTTTCTCCCAGAACGCGATCTCACGATTGTCTTCTAGCTTCGTCATGCGGCTGTGATAGTAGAACAGGCAGAGCGGTGCAGGCGTCGGAACAGCAGCGGGGAAGTGGTCCAGATCCCACCACGGCGGCGAACTCGGGTAGAATCTTCGGAATGCGGCCGCATTGTCAACTTGCAAGGGAGTGTCAAAGGAGTCTCCGCACACCATCACTCCTTGTTCGGACCACCACTTCATTTCCCTATTGAATCGAGGAAGGAAGCGTGGCTTGTTCCACCACCTGCTGACCAGAGAATCACCCACGGTCACCAACGGAATCTCCTCTGTGGAGAAATTTTCTCCTCGCCCGTTATGCCTCTGAACGAAGATGTCCATCTTGTCCAAGTACTGGGCCTCGAGCTCATCGCGAACAAATGTGCGGTCGCAGAGTAAGCCAGGCGGGATCCGGAACCAGTTGTGGCAGCTTCGGTACTTGGACCACAAGCCCATGGCCACCTCTTCACCCCTCCGCACCAGAGTGTCATGGAACCTTTCCATGTCCGGCCGGCGGTTGCTTGCATTCACGACGTCCTGGAAGAAATGCATAACTCCAACAGGCGTCAACTGCCAAGTGTGCGTCCCGGACAGACGTGTGGCGTCAATAGCCCTAGCACTGTCGACTGCAACTCCATGCACAGGGCGACCCGGGTGCAGAGTGTGGAAGTTCCTGCGCAGAGGCATAATGCGGCAGCAAGGGAGGCGTTCCAATCACAAGCACGACCAATGCGGAGAGTCGGAATCAGCGGGTGCGGCCCAGTGACTTGATCGACAACAGCGACGTGTGCGAGCAGTGGGTGCGATGCACCGGCTTGGTCGACAACAGCGGCTTGGGCGATGGGGTCGAGCGGACGGGGGCGATGCCGAAGAAAGCGATTTGGACGACGAGCGGTAGCGGCGCGGCGGCGACGCCGACGATAGCAACTTGGGCGACGAGCGGGGTCGAGCGGCACGGCGTCGATGCCGACGAAAGCGACTTGGGTGACGAGCTCGACGCACTTGGCCGGCAAGTGCGAGCGGCGCGGCGGCGAGGCCGAGCAGAGCGACTTGGGCGACGAGCTTGTGCGGCGCGGCGGCGAGGCCGAGCAGAGCGACTTGAGCGACGAGCTTGAGCGGCGCGGCGGCGAGGCCGAGCAGAGCGACTTGAGCGACGAGCTTGGGCGGCGCGGCGGCGAGGCCGAGCAGAGCGACTTGGGCGACGAGCTTGAGCGGCGCGGCGGCGAGGCCGAGCAGAGCGACTTGAGCGACGAGCTTGAGCGGCGCGGCGGCGAGGCCGAGCGGAGCGACTTGAGCGACGAGCTTGAGCGGCGCGGCGGAGACGTCGACGAAGGTGGCTTGTGCTGCAGATGCCGCGTCGGTGAGGAGTCTCCGAGGCGGAGGGCAGCGACTTGACCGGATGCGGGCGATGTAGATGGGGATTTGGAAGTTGGTGATATGGGCGTCGGATGGGTCGTGGAAGGATAAGTGCGACGAGGCCGACGTCGGGAGGTAAACGCGACGACTTGGCCCGTGTGTAGTATTCAACGGAAACGGCGTGGTGGGTGATTGGCCAATCACCGTGGCCGAACTCGAGGCCAGAACGCCAAAAATATTATCTCACGGTATCTCGAGATACGTGGCAGCCGTGGGCGTCAGGCACTGGTCGTACGGCGACCTCTTCGCGCACAAAGCAACGCGCGTGGTAAACGTGTCTATGACTCACGGGCGAATACACCACGGCGTATGGCCATCCCGCCCAGCCCTTGTTACACGTGGCCGGCAAACAGTGCTGCTGGAGTGCTTGAACATGGGCCCACTGCCGACTACGTGTCAGACGTGGGCATCCCAGACTGGCCTAATTGTAGAACAGTTCCGCCTCCCGCCCCTCAGGGTTCAGTATGTGTCATATGTGGACAGCTCCCATTGGCCAATTGCCAAAAACGTTCCGCCTCCCCCGCCACAACATGTCGCACGCGCATACCGGCCCCGAGTTCAACAAGGCGCAACGAGCCCAAATCATTAATTGTTTCAAAATTTGGGTACAGCGCGCTGCGTCGTCCGAACGTCCACCGACTATCGCCTCTCTCGACGGAAGCACCCACTTGCACTCGGCGCACGTCACCCGCGCTATGAGTACAGGTCGTGATCGCGGCGACCAAGCACCATGCCAGCACACCACCCCGCCCCGGCGCACATCACCGCATGCGTCCCCTCTACGCAGGCAACGACCCCATGCCCGGGTTCTGCGCTGCCGCTCGTCACACGCCTGCGACCGCACGCCTGCGACCGCCCGCCGTCGCCGAGTTCCACAGCGGCCTCACACCCGCCCATCATGTCCATACGCCCCGGCTCGGCGCTGCCGTCCATCCCACGCCGGCGAACGCAGGCCGTCCCCGACCGCAGGCGGTCCCCGATCTCCAACTGCAGCAGCAAGCCGTCCCAGATCTGCAACTGCGGCCGCACGCTCCCGCCTCACGTCCACCCGCCCTGGATGTTCGCTGCCACCCGTCGCACGCTGTCAACCGCACGGCACCGGTTCACATCCACACGCCGCGCCCCTTCGAGAGACACGTCGCACGCCTCAATCGATGCGGCCGCACGCTCCCACCTCACGTGCACGCAACCCGAATGTTCCCTGCCACCGTTCGTACGCTTGGCACGGTACGGCCCCGTTTCGCATCCACACTCCACCCCCATTCAAGCGGCACGTCGCATGCATCAACCGTACACGGTCGCCGGTCTGCAATTGCGAGCGCACGCCCCCGCATGACATCCACATGCCGCGGCTCTGGAAGCCGTCCGTTGCAAGATTGTACTGCGTAGGCCCGCCGTCGCCGTGCTTCGTATGCGGTCCTCACCGCCAGCCGCACCGGCTCTGTTCTGCCGCCCGTTGGACGCTTGCGACCGCAAGGCCCCGCTTAACATCCACACGCGCCGCCCGTCGCAAGCTTGCGACCGCACAGCCCCGCTTCACAATCACACGCCCGCCCCTTTCACGTCCCGCGCCTTCAACACGCCCCGCCCCTTCATCGGCCACGTCGCATGCCTCAACCGTGCACCATCGCCTGGCTTGTTCGGCGGCCGCACATACCCGCACATGAGATATGAACGGCTCAACGCGGCAAGCAGACCGCCCCAAGACAACTGCGCGACGTCGCTGTCGAGCATCGGCCCCGGCGCACGTCAATCGGTCCTTGTCCGCCGCACTACCGACTGCGGCCGCATCCTGACGCCAATGTCGGCTTAGTCCACATCGTCGCGGCGCCCCATGGCCCCGGTACGGTGGACTTCAAAAATGTTTATGGGCGCGCCACGATACCGCGAGGGTGCTCCGTCTGTCTGGTCGATACGCGTAGAAATTACGGCGACCCTTTCGGCGCTCAAGTCGTCAGAATTTCATAATTGCACTGTTCTAATTTTCTGAACACCCACGGCCATCCAAGACGAACTCCATTCCCGCCCAGGTCAGATCCCATCGCACGAAACCAAGCTCATGAGTGAAGCGCGACGAATCCTCCAAGCACTCCCATCCGTGCCCATTACCAACGAACTGTACCTGTTCAGCGGAATTCTGCGGACGCACAAGCAAGTTACGGTCCTTTTCCCGGCTGGTACTGCTCGAAAATATCCGAAATCCCCAGCCACACGACTACGTATCCGTCGCAGACACTGAGTTCTGGGAGGAGAATGACTTCCAAGAGAAGGAAATCCGTCGACGACTCTTCCGCCGGCCATCGTCCGGATCGCCGTCGTAAATTCGAGCGGTTCACGAGCTTCACCAATTTCGCGGGGCGGCACGATGTCGCCGTCAACATCTCCTCTGATTCGGCCGAACATGTACAAGGAAATTGCCATGCCACTCGCGATTCATCTACGGCAACGGCGATGGCACCGCCCGTTCCTGCCTCCGAAAGCGCAGTCCAAGACGGCGAAAAACAGGAAGCCGAGAGAGTCGTCGGCATACGTCACAACGGCGACCCAGGAGATGGCGAGCGAGTTGGCAGCGACCCGGACGGAGAACAAGATATGGGGTTACCCGAACATGTCGGACGAGCACAGAACCTGTCCCATCGTGGTGCAGAAGACCTCCGCCGACCTCCTCCACCGGACGATCATTTCGATGAAGACCGTGGTGAGCAGGAGGATATTCGTGGGAACGTTGTAAGTATCCGGACGAGGTTGAAGAATAATCTTCGATGGGAAACCATGTTAGGCTACCTCTGCGTCGTGGGCAATGTCCGTTTCACCGCCGGCCAGTACGGCATTCTTGCGGCCGCAATTCAAAAGATGAACAAGGCCATCCGTATGCCGACTTACAAGACCATTCGCGGATCACTGTGGACGTATGTTAAGGACGTGTGCCTACCACGCTGTGATGTGGTGGATGTCGAAAATGTGTCTCACGACCGTGATGGGCAAGCAAGGTGCACTTCAAACGTTGCGAATGGACGCCAAAGTAACCCGCGGAATTGTATAAGTCTTGTGCCCCCGAGTGAATGGGCTAAACTGGATGTGGCGACCGTTCACGTCTACCAGGATATATTCGAGAATGTAGACATGGACAAGGACGACTTCCTAAGCGTAGAGAAATCTGCAGTTGTGCTCTCCCGTGAACGAGCACTTGGCTCCCGTCTGTTCTTTCCGGCCGGATTCAAAAATGCGATCGTGCATGCCAGATCAGGAGAGGACGTGTGTCTCACGGTGAACGGACGGGACTTGTCCCGGTACTGCACGAAATTCAGAGATATGGGCTGGAACCTGGAACGTGAACCTGCGCGGGACGTGTACAAGGTGAAGGCGTACATCGGGCCTATGTGGTACGTCGCAACCCCCACAACTCCGGCCGGATCGTTCTCACCGCATTCATTGGGCCACTCCGCTACTGGGGCCGAGCTTTTCGTCATGCAGCAGTTTCGTGTTGGGTTTGATACCCGCTCGACTCAATCATCGCTCGGACGGCAAAATGCACCACATGGAAATGCAATGGCTCAGAACAATCCGAACTTGCGTGTCCGTCCTGGAGATGTATGCACGATTCTTCGGCCGAATACATTAGTGGAACACAATGGCATCGTGTGCGTGATGATAAGCTGCTTTGGCCTCCACACGTCTGGGTCACCGAAGGAGGTCGTAGCCTGGGTGAGTACGGTTGCGGCGGATTCTGACAGGACAATGTCACTTCGGATATTGAATCTCTGCACTGTTTCTAAGATTCCGGAATGGCTCGGGTCGGGTCAGTGCACGGAAGTGCGGGATCCTCCAAGTCCTAACTCCGGCCGGATGACAGATGGCTCCAAGTATGTGGTGTACAGGTTTGCCCTGTACGCGGACGGTTT
>JAULBV010227260.1:0-13722 GCA_032358295.1 Pterothamnion heteromorphum | reverse complement strand
GACTTGGAACTTAGCAGGTCGATCAGCTTCTTGGTGGCAGGGTTTACCCTGTCTCCCTTGTTCCCTGCCTCGCCGAACATATCGGGCGTGGACTGCTTGGCGTTCCAATCCGCCAGGGCATCCTTAACGGTTTGGCCCCGACTGACGGATTGTTTGATATTGGCGAGTTCTCTTACCGCCCGTGCAACGTCCCCGGTTATATCCAGCCCGGTCTTCGTCTTGGCTTCTCTGGCTCTAAGCGCGGCCATATCAGCGGCAGTCTCTTGGATAGCCACTGCCGCCTTCTTCATGCCGTGTAGCCCGTCGGTTAGAACGCGCTCAATAAAGAATGGGTCGTCCCCGTAGGCCGCATGAAGCACGGCGTTCTTAATTCGGGCGTTGCCCTCCGGGGTGATACGGGCCGACTTTCGACCGGCGACACCGGGAATCTCGTCCGGGTTTAAGCCCTTGAAAAACGCTTCGATGAAGTTCCGGTTGTTCTCGTTGACTCCCTTGCCGACCTGATACCCGGCCATAGCCCCGGACTTCACTACCCGGTCGGCGTCGTCTGCGGCCTTCTCCTGGTTGTCGGTGTCAAGCAACCCCGAACGGTTAAGATCACGGGCAAGAGACTGCCGCTCCTCCGGGGAGAGTGTCCCTACCCGCTGGCGTACCAGTACCGGCTTGTCTATCCCGGTTATGTCTATCCCGCGACTCTTAGCAAACTCTTCTACGAACTGCTTATAACTGCCACCCTGCTCTTTGAACGCGCTGTCGTTATAGGCTTTTCTGATAAACAACATCCGCCCGTTGCCGCCCTCGACTAAGTTATCCGGCCCAATGATCGGCGCACCATGCGCGGCCATAGCAGACTCACCGAGTAACTGCGGGTTGAGTCTTGCCGCCTTCTCTTGTACCTGAATCTTACTGGCCGAGTCGTTTGTTCTTGGGCGCGGCTGTAACCCGTCGGCAACGTACTTGGGATTCGGAGATAGCATCTCGTCGTGGGACGCAATCACGTCGTCCATGGACTTGACTACCCACTTGAACGGGACGGGTTTATTGCTTGCCGTATACGTTACGCCGTCCGCGCCGTCGGGTAGGTTCGCTGGCTTGCTCACCGGGGCGGCGGGAATGTCCTCCGCCTTGGGCTTGGGTGTTTCTTCCGTTGTGCCGCGCCGCGCTTGCTCCGCCTTGAGTTTTTCTATCGCGGCGAGGTTATCTTGATGATCGGCGGCTTCAGGTAGGAAAAGGTGTTCGCCATTAAGAAACTCGCCCTTGGCTTTCGACCGCTGGGCCGACGCTTCATAGTGCGAGAGCGTGTCGGCAATCTCCGCATCGGTTGCGTCTTTTAGTCCCGCCATGATACGGCGGCGAGTGTCACTCGCCGCCTGGTCTGTGCGATCCATGGAAGCCAAGTCGTCGGCGTTCCACCTGTCTCTAATAGCCTGCCGGGTAGTATCGTCTACCCCGTTGATCTCAAAGAAGTTGCCCTCGGCTCCAGACTCCTTGTGTGCCTTGTACTGTTCGTATAGAGTGTCAACGTTGGGGGCTTCAGGAGTAGTCTCAGGTTTACCCGCGCGGGTAACAGGACTTACGGGCTGGGGCTTGCTCGCTTGTGGGGCAGACTCCCGAACGGGTTCCATGGCGATAACCCGGCCTTCCGGGTACGGGTCACTACCGGGCATATCCCCGTAGAAGAGGTCTACGCGGTTCTTTAATCCCGAACCGTATCCGGCCTTGTCGTCCCAGACTCTTATCTCCGTATGGGTCTTCCCGTCCGGGGTTTTAATAGTAACCTTGAACTTGGAACCCGGCGCATAGCCCTGGTTGACACTGGCATCGGCAAGGTCTTTGGTCAGAGCCATAGACACACCCGGCACCAGCTTATTCCCGCCGACGTAGTTCTTAATCCCGTACTCGGAGAACACGGCCTTTCTACCAGCCAGGGTGTCTGGGTCTTTCACGTCGTCGCCACGCTGGGCGTAGTACGTTACCTTGGCCGGAACCCTGAACTTAATCCCCGGACTCGTAACGGTCGCGCCTTGGGGCAGTGGCGTACTTGTACCCGCCCTCTTGTTCGGGAATATAACCGTGTTCTTGGCTTGGGCTTTCAAGGCTTGGTCGGCGCGTTTATTCGCGACCTTGGGCATACTCTCGTATCGGTTGATCGCCGCGTTCGTGGGTATACCGCCAATAGCCCCAAAGCCCTTCCCGATACGGCTCTCTCCAGGAAATGCCGCTCCCGCGAACGCTTGAGTGGCAGTACCCAACACGTCAACGGGCTTACCTTGAATCAATGCCTCGGCAACGCCGCCAAGAACTTCGACGCCAGCCTCTCCCGCTCTCTCCCGTAGTTGCAGTCCAGGGACGGGCTTGCCGAGAATTACCGACGGGACTAACTGCCCTAATACCTGAGCCGTTCTAAATTGGTCGGCGTCGGTTTGTCGGAGTTTGAGTAGTTCCTGGTATGCCTTCTCGCCAATGGACGAACGGAGCATCTTCTCCTGTGCCGCAGAGATAGCCGCGCCACCACCGAAGGCACCCGCCAGCATACCGACGGTTCCGCCGATAAGTTTACCCGCAGGAGTTGGCAGGAGTCTGCTACCCGCGACTCCACCGGCAATACTCCCCGATCTTGCACCCGTCGCCGAGCCAATTCCCGGAGCCAGAGACTCACCCGCAGACCGACCGAACGCACCAAGAGGGTCGTCCCCGCCCGTTTGCTTGACGTACTCCCGGTAGGCGTCCATGCCCGCTTTGACCTTCTGTTCCGGGGTTAGCCGCGGGTCGAGCCGAGAAAGAACCCCGCGCAGGAATAAGCCGACCTGGGGAACGGCAAGGGCTTTGGATAGAATGTCCGCCTCGCCCGGTGCGCCGAGTACCATGCTATCGGTCGCCACGCGCTCCCGTGGGGTCATGGGAACCGAGCCGAAGCCGCCGTAATACCGGGGCGTCGGCCTACTCTGGGTCGGCGGGTTTAGTGGGTCGTTTCGCTCAAACGCCCGAACGTCTCCGGGTCTTGCCGCTCCTGTCTGGGTCGCGTACTGATTGTACGTCTGCCTTGCTCCAGGGTTTTTAATGTCCTCTTGGAGACGCTGGGAGACGAGTCTCTTGGCCTCTTGAGCCGTCTGGGGGCTTGCTTGTTGGATAAGCGTTGTCACCGACAGTCGCTCGTCTTCCGTCAAGGCACGGCCAAGAATACTCGTCGCGTACTGGGAGGCGTCGAACCGAGTCCCGCCATTATCCGCGCGGGTAACTCCATCGTTACCCGCCCCGGCGTAGGAGTCCAAGTACCGCAAACCCGCACTTACCGGGTCGCCAGAGGGCTTACGGAGAAGGGGAGGAGTCCCGACAGTCCCTTTGGGAGACGGCACAACGCCATGCGCCATGACAAAGGCACGTTTAACGTCGTCCTCGGTTAGAGAACTTGCGTCTTTCCCCTCCGGGAGTTCTATGCGAACCTTGCGGCCTTCCGGGTCTACAAGGACATAACTATTGTCGGGCATGGCCTATTCTACCCCTTGAAGACTTTGATCGGTGTCCCGTCGGATAACTTGAACGTACCAGCCTGGGTTCCCTTAGGCATCTTCCCGTAGTTGGGCGGGGCAGGGCCACCAGGAGCGGCAGACGGCATGGATATAACGGGGGCTTGCACTCTCTGAATCGGAGTCACCGGGAGCGGGTTCGTTGTTCCGGGTACAGCCGCAGGGGCTTCTCCGACGGTTCCCTCCATGAGTTGCGCCATGATATTCACCCGGTCGGCCTCGTACCCGGCCATGCGGTCTACGTGCGCTTTGAACTGCGCCTCCAGGTTTGTCTTCAGGGCGTCTCCCTGCGGGGTAAGGCCGGACGGCGTGGAGGAGTCTACGAGGTTCGTATTCTTGTACAGGTCGGTGATCTGCTTCCGAATCGCGTCCGTACCCTTGCTCTCCGTCTGTACCGAACGCTCTAACTGCCCGATGCGCTTCATTGTTTCGGACAAGACCTTGGTATCCGCCGCCTTGTTACCGGCAGACTTCCGGGAGGTGATCGCCAGTCGGGAGTCGGCGTTCATGTTCGCTATGTCTGCACGGAGTTGGTTGCCTGCGTTTGCCCGAAGGTTCTGGTTGGTCTGGGAGTACGTCGCCAGCTTCCATTGAATCGCCTTGCGGGTATTGGTCAAGTCGCGCTGGAGCGTTCGGGTCTGTAAGGCCCGTGCGTCTATGGAGTCTTGCGTCTCCTTGAGGCGTTCCATCGCCGCGTTTCTGTCCGCCGTCTTAATGGCTTCTCGCGAGGTTCGATCTTTCGTCCACCGATCTACCTGTTTGCGCTCAAACGGGGATAGTTCGCTAACAAAGTCCGCTGGGAAGTCAGACAGTCCCAAGCCCTGAAGTTGCTTGGAGATAGCTTCCTCGGCGGCAGAGTCCAAGTGCGTGTTCTTCGCCTGAGCCAAGTACGTTCGGATAAGACTGGTCTTCTCCCGTGCCTGGTTCTTACGGGCGTCCTCGGCGAGACGGGCTTTGCGTTGCTCGTTCGTAACGTCGGTAGAGTAAACGTCCCCGGCCTCACCAATGGCCTTGTTGTACTGCTGGTTTAGTTGGTTGTTCTGGGAGATAGCGGACTCGGCCTTACTCTCGGCGAGCTTGGCCTGGTAGTTGAAGTTTCGCTCCCCCTGGGCTACCTGGGTATTGTAGTTCTGGGAGGTCTTATCGAAGGCATTGGTATAGGCTTTATCGCCACCCTCGGACTGTCCCTGGCCGAATCGCGCACCCGCCATAAGCCCAATCTCCGGGGAGCCGAAGATAGCCCCAAGAGCCGAGAAGAGACTGGCCGAGTCCAACCCGCGCCGTGCTTGCTCCTGCGGGATACCGGCGTTGTACTCCGGGGCGGGGCCGAACTGGGGAGCCTGTACGTCGATCTGTGGCACCGGAAGTTGCCGCCCTAAGATAAGCCGTGCGTTCGCCAGAGACGCCTGGTACTTGTCCTCCGGCGTTAGTGGCGCACCTGGATTCTCCGCGCGGGTAACTTCCGGTGCATCGGGCGTAACGGATTCAGGGGAGAACTGTGCGAACTTGGGAATAGCGTACTGCTCCATTCCCGTGTCTGGGCCGACGCCGTAGATCATCTCGTTCATCGCCTGAATATCCGCAGGGGCAGTTTGAGCGGGAGTCTTCGGGGCTTTCACGGAGGGCGTGACGGCGCGAACCTTAGCGGGAGGAATTACCCCAAGGTTCATGAGATTGGTCAGTAGCGGCAAGGCCATAGTTTATGCTCCAAACAAATTGCGCTTGGGCTTGGGGGTTGTCACCGAGCCGTAGGGGTTATAACTGCCCATGGTCGAGAATCCCGCAGAGGGGGCTTGATTGGTACTAAGCGTACTGTTCCCCCGGTTCGGGTTGATAGGCGGCGTACCGGGGAGTTTGACTTGAGACTGCCCGTACAGGTCGCCGATCTGTCCCAGAGCGTCCATGACGCCCCCTTGACGAGAGGCGTACATTCCCTGGAGTCCACCGAGCGAACCCATGGTGTTACTGTTCATCCCCGTGAGTAGTTGGGCAAGGTTCCCCCGCTGTTGTGCCTGGAACTGTTGCGCCTCCATGCCGTACTGCCGAGCCGCACCCTCTCCCGCCGCGCCGACCTTGGCACGGGCGTTTGCCGTCGCCGAGTTCATGCCCGACGAGTCCATGATTCCCCGTCCGCCGTAGTCCAGCGCAGACCGGGCTATCTCCGAGTCGGCCAGTCTCCCCGCAGACTCTACGGAGGCTCTATACCGAGGGTCGATATACGAACCCGGATTGAAGTTCGTTACCTGGGAGGACATTTGCTCAAGGAGCGGCGCAAAGTATTTCTGGTACATCTCGTTCTGGGAGTCTACATTCCCCTGGAGCGTGTTCAATATACCCTTCTGCTTCTTATCGTTCTGTCCCGCAGAGACTAATCCGCCGAGTCCGGTAAGAATCGGAGAAAGAGCCTGCGCTCCGGGAATGAACTTGGCCGCAAGTCCCGCGATAGGCAGAACTTCTTTCAGGCCGAGCATACTCGCTAAATCAAATCCCATGTCTTATCTCCCTATACCTTCTTGGACGGATTATACCGTGCCGGGGTCGTTGCCAATAGTACCCGTGCCGCCCGAACACTCCGGGGCGGTATCTCCACCTGTCCATGCGTAGCCGTTCCTGAATTGCACCGCTACCCCGGTGTTGCTCGTATCGAAGAACCCCATGCCGTCCACCGACTTCTCGTTGACTCGGAACACGCACTCGGCGGGTAGGTCTGCCGTCGGCAAGGTGAGCCAGTCGCAGATATAAACCAACTGCGAGCCGCCACCACCGCCCGTTGTCAGGGAGTAATACCCGGTTCCGATAGTCGAGAAGTTCACCCAGCCCGGTAAGCTATCGTCCCATACCTCCATGGTATAGATGCCGCCCTCCGTGTTCGCCTGGGTAATCACGTATCTAAACTGAGTAAGCCCCAGATCGTCCACGGGTACAGGCTTGGAGTTATAGTACCCAAACTCGTTTGCTTCCCTGTCGGAAATAAAGTCAATGTCCAGAAACACCGGGGGGATATAGACCGGCTCCGGGAGATTGGTGAAGTTCAATCCGTAGACACCGGGCTTGGTGACTATCTCCGGGACGACGCCAAGGTCTTTCTCTACCCCCTCGGACGTAAGGGTATTAGATAGCTGTCCTGGGCCTCTGTCGCGCCCGATACGCCCGACGCCGGGACTCTTGGGGGGAACCCTCATTAGTTCGCGCCTCGTCGCAGGGTGGACGCCAGAGACAGCCTACCAATGACCGTTCCCGAATCACACGTACCCGTGACCCGCAGTTCAAAGAACCGACCGATCAGATCAGGGTGACACCGGGTGTTCAGTAGGTCGTAGGACGCCGCCGTGAACGGGTAGGAGCGGGTGTAGGTAGTCGTCGGCAAGTCCACTGCAACAGTAGCAGAGAGAGCAGGAGAAGAACCCACAACCGTTCCATTGGCATATAAATTCTCCGCGCGGGTAACAAACTTCCCCACGCCGTCTTGCTGTTGGGCTTCGTAGTACCCGGAGGCGTAGGAGATGGTCTTCGTGCCTACCGTAGAGAACAACCGGGAGACTAAGTTTACGCCCGTGTAGATGAACTCGTCCCGCTTCTCCGTCGGGTGAGGCGCACCCTTCATGTCGTTGACCGTACCGGAGATCGTCTCTGTCGTCCAGAAGGTCTTGGGCGCTCTGAGATGGAGGAAGTAGGCCGTTCCCGTCGTGAAGTACAGGCACAACTTCCCCTCGGCGAACGTTACGCAAACGTTTTCGCAAACCGACTGGGAGAGTAAGTCTAACTCTTTCTGAATGGCCTGGGAAACCCAGTCGTTGCCACCCTCGGAGATTCGGTATACCCGCTTATCCCGGCCCATGTAATATACGTCGTTGTACGCTCTGGACATGGCCCGTCGCCCAATGACCCCGACGTTCGCCCGTGGGGACAACGCAAAGTCCGCGAACTGGTTCCCATAAAGAACGTACACGCTCTGGGCGCGGCCAATTACCAACAATCCCCCGGTGTCGCTAAGAGTAAGAATCCCGTCGTCCAGTCCCCCTGGCAGGTTGATATACCCGCCGTCGGTGTCCAACCCGGAGTCTATCCCGAAGCACTCTGGACGGTCTAACGCCGAGAACCATAGCGTCGTGCTGTCTCCAATCGCCCCAAAGAGTCTGCTCTTATGAACGTGGATGATATTCAGCCCGATAGGAGGTTGGCCGTTATTGTAGTTCACCACCTGGGTAGTCTGGTCTAAGTCTGCCGTCGTGTCGGTAAACGTCGCCGCTGTCCATGCGCCCGCAGTGACCGTGCATTTCCCAGAGTAGTAATAGTCCCCGGAGTTGCCGCCACGTCGGAACCACCAGATTTCGTCAATGGCCGCGATGGTCGTTGGAAGGCCCGTAGAGCCGCCTACGGGGACAAGATCGACGCTCTGATCGTCCACGCCCACAAGCCGGTTACAGGCGTCCGACGGGTTCGATAGGACGTTCCGTGCAATGTTATAGAAGCAGTACACCCATTGGTAGTACGGCAGGGTCGCGTCCACCGTGTTCAGGTTCCCGGAGCCGACCGCACCGGAGATAGTCACTCCAGGGTACGTGTCCGGTTCAGGCAGCCCTGCCTCCCCGATAATAGAACTCTGGGCGACCAACAGCCTATCGTTCGGGTCGGTAATGTACAGGTAGTTCTTGTACTGCGCGAACTGAATGTCCACCTGGAGAGACTGAGAACTACCCGTCGTCGTCGTGATCGCGTCCGCCGCCGTGGTGTTCGCAACCTCGTTACGCACGTCGAAGACGTTGTAATACGTCGGCCCGCCAGCGGTAATAATCCGAGTTAGATATAAGTAACTTTGAGTCGGAGAAGTAACATACCTAAACAAGCGGGTATAAGTAACCGCCGAGGTGAAAATACTACCGGGGATTTTGGTAACTATAAACCCGCCCTCTGGCAAGGGTTCGATGCCATTGAACACCCGGCCCCTATCCGGGGGTATAAGCCCCTTGTCGGCGGTAGAGTCCATGCCCCCGGTGAAGTCCGCGAATACTTTAGGTTCCATGTTAGTAACCCTTACTTATCGTAGTTTGAGGGAAAGTACACGCGCGGGTAACTTCGTTTTGTGGGAAGGCGCATTGCTGTTCCACCGTCGAGACGGCAATAGGCATATCGGGAGTACGCAAGGCTCCGTCCGTAAATAGCCTCAAGTCTGTCATGGACAGTTTCCATGTCTGGGCCGGGAGACTACCGGAACCCGGAGACGCTCCGTTGTTAATGCTAATGGCACTGACGTAGTAGATCAGTCCCCAGTACCGAGCCGATACGGTGGTAAAAGGCAAAAGGCCCGAATAGAACTCCCGGTATGGAGAAGCGATAGAGACAACGGGAGGCCCATAGGTGAAAGACTCTGAGAAGCCCGTAACCCCGTCAATCCCGACGTAGTAGATAATCACCACGGGAGAGCTAACAAGAGTCCCTGTCGTCCCATCGTTGGAGTAGTATAGTCTTGCGATACTCGTCAGTCTTGTTTGCTGTGTCTGGGAAGTTCCGGTTGGGGTGAGCGTCCCCGACGTTCTCTGTTTTATGTCGGATGCCGAAACTCCGTTGATGCTCACTGCCGTTCCGAAGTCGTAGCCAATCGCTCCCGCAAGGTCTTTCCTTTGGGTAAGAGCGTTGGTTCCTCCTGCGACTATCGGAATGGTTGGCTCCCAGTCGTGACCCGTCGTGAAGTCCCCAATGGCAACATCATCTATAACCGTCGTTGTCGCGCCGGATGCAAACAGGGTCGTGAGAACCGATGCCTGGGTCGGAACTGCCGGATAAATATATTCCGCCTGGTAGAACTTGGGTGTCAGGGGCATTTCTTATCCCACGTAGAAGGCGATCTTGCCTCTCCCAGAGAACCGACGGCGATACCGCCCGACAGAGACGGGCAGGAAGTTATTGTTATTACTCTGCCGGGTGTTGGTCAATGCCATAACCGACTCCACGCCCTCCAGCCACCGAGCATAGAGCATCTTAGATAGTTCCGGGTTCTTCCTCTTGGCCGCTATCTCCGAGGCCGCACCAATAGCAACGATCTCATGGTACATCTCCGGGAGGCCCGACTCCGGGGTAGTCCCATCGGGTTCAAACAATTGGTTGCCGTCCGCGTCATAGAGGGGCGCGAGAATGTCCGTGCTTGCCACCATGTCGGGAACCGAACTAACCGCCAGGAACTCTACCTGAGACTCCATACTCGGCTTCGGGTATACGCCGAAGGCTTTGGTTCCAATGAAATAGACGACATTGGGGACGGAACTCGGCGCGTCTCTCCACCGGGGCGTGTAAATATCGTCCAGGTCGTGAATATCAATAAACTCCAGAGTCGAGTGATAGCCCGTGTCCAGTCGGTGTAAACTGGCCGACTCAATCTCCCCGGCGCGACGGGTGAAGGTATACTCGCCCACGTCCAGAGTCAAGGGGATATAGAAGTAGCACTTGTTGAACTGGGTGTCCCGCGCGAGTCGGTCTTTCCACTTGTTTAGAATCCGAAGTATGCGAAGACCCGGCGCAAAGTCTAAGTCTTGCGTCGTATACCCATCGGGAACGTCGGCGGTGTCCCACTCGGATGCCTCGTCCCGCACCATGGTAATAAGATCGGCGGCAGTCATGCTTTCTCCCATTCACTCCGTCGAGCGTTGAAACCGTCGCGTACCTCTCGCGCCCATTCGCCGTTTCTAAGAACCGCCCCAAACGCCTTCGCGAGTTGGTATCCCAGTAGTTCCTTCTCCGGGATATGCTTCCGTGCCACGCGCTCCAGTTCCTCCACCCATACCTTACTGGCAGTCGTGCTATCCCCGGCTTCCGTAAAGTACCCCAAACTACCCATTGGTCTTTGTCCCTTCCTCGTTCAAGCCCCAGCCCTCCGTGAAGATAGGATGGTCTTTGTCCACAGTTCCCCGCGCGGATAAAAACGCCGTCAGTTCACCCATGCCCTGAGCGTACCGCTCTTGAAGACCTTTGGCACGGGCTTGGGCAGAGGGGTTACTCGCGTCCATCTCCGCACAAATCAAAGCCGCCCGACAAGAGATAAGCCAGTGGTACGGCGCGGCCAGAGCCGTCGGCGTGTCGGAGTTTACAGACAAGGCCGCAACGTTCGTGACGGCGTACAGAGTACACCCGGCAGAGACACTGGCGGCGTTCGGGGGAATGTCGAACTCGATCTGAGTGAACCCGTTGATCAGGAACCTGTTGGGACGCCCCTGCGTGGTCACAGAACGCCACAGGGGTTCGCGGCGGGTAATTTCCCCAAGCGTCGTTTTTCGGATGCTGTAGCCCGAAATTCGGACTTCCAGAACATCTAAGATAGTTGTCGGCAAAGCGTAGGTTCTTGTCCCTGCTGTCAGAGCCAGGTTCACCGAAGTCTGGTTATACCCGGTGAGTCGCAGTATCTCGTCCTGCGCCTTGTTGATCTGGTTGGTGATACTAATACTCGCGACGGGACTCTCTGCGTTTCGCGGGTCGGTAGAGTTACCGTCTCGGAAATTCAGGTCGGTAGAGAAGGAGACAAGCTCCTCGCGCACGTCGGTTATTAGACTTGCCAGGGTCATAGTTTAATCCCGAAACTCTCCAGTTCCGAATAGATGGTTACAACGTCCTTTGCTTCCAGGGCGCGGTATAGCTTATAATACCGTCCCCCTTTGAGCAGTTTGAACAGTAGGTCAACCGGGTTGAGTTTCACTGGTGTTTACTCCTTCGGCCTCAGTCTCCCCGGCCTTGGTCTTTGGGGATAGCGGCGTCCCCTTGTCGATGGAGGCTAATACCTCTTTGAGTCTTTCGGGTACGGGAACCCCGCAAGCAACGGCGTTGTTCACGACGCTGGTTCCGTAGTAGACGAGGTAGTAGATACTGGCTCCGTAGGCGAGTTGTACCTGCGCCGGGAAGAGTTGGAGTTTGTCCAGACCCGAACAGAGCGCAACGATGATCGTAACGAACGCCTTCTTGGTGACGCCCTTAAAGAACTTATCCCAGTCCCACCGCTTCTTGCTTTTACCCATGTAGTACCGAGACAGCCCTGCGGCTTCGTCCGCGAGCATAATCACAATGAGTGCCTGCGTTAAGGCGGGTAGATGAGTAAGCCAGTTAAGAGCAATGGCGAGACTTAGGCCCACGGCTTTTTTTCCTAACTCTAAGAGTTGCCCCATCTCATAAGGTGTCCGTCCCTGCGGGGATTGGCCCGACCCAAGCGGACTCGCTACCGAAGATAGCGTTCTGTGCGCGCTGGTGATTCGTTGTTCCGTTAGCATGAATTTGCTCCCATACCCAGTCTACGAACAAGGCGGACTGTAGGGCATAGTTCATCTCTCGCAGACGGTTGCGAAGCCACGTCTCAAGCCCCGCTCGGCTAATCTCCGGGTTGGAGTTAAGCCAGGTTTCTAATTGCCCCGCCAGCGTCGTCTTCTCTTCTATGCTCATTATCCGCCTCGCGTTTCTACCGGGGTTGCCCCTCTGGTTTAGTTAAAACTTATCGGGTATACTCACGACAACTCCTCGCGGAGACTATGAGTAACCCTATGGTTACGCCTCCCTTTTTCGGGAGGTCTTTTGGTTCTTTACGAGACGAATCTAATCTGTCTCATAATCACTCTGCCATGCACGGTCTTAGTGGGAACCCCTTATCCGGGTCGTACATAATCATGGCGGACTGCATCGCCTCTACCTCGGCTATCTCCGGTGGGTCGTCGGCGTACCGTGCGTCCCGCATGAGTCCCCGGATAATCACGGCGTTCTGTTCGTCTACCGTAAACGCCAATACCCCTTCGTCAGTGTCCATCGCCCACGGCCCCATCGGGGAGTCGTCCAGAGCGTCGAATCCGTAGACTCGGTGAATCCCTCGTTGGTTACTCCTGATTCGCTTTCCCATGGGTTAGTCCGATCTATTACCCGTATATCGTGCGGCACGACTATTACCCGCGCGGGTAAACCGTAAAACAATGCCCCTGGTAAGGGGGTGGAGGTCTTACCAGGGGCGAAGTGAGGGAGACAGACAGGGAGGAGGAGAAGGGTTCTACTCCCTGCCCGCTTCTACCTCACACTCCAGACTGGAGGGGAAAATACAAGAATCTGATTTTTACCTCAGGCTCCCGCACTTCCGAACTTGCCGCGCCAGTCTACTGCGCCGTATCCGTACCGGGTACGAACCTTCATCAGCGAAACGTCGGAACCAAAGTCAACGTCCGTGGTGAGGGAAAGTTTCTCCCGGTTCATCCAGACCCAGCTATGGTTCTCGCACGACAGGAACCAGGCGTTCGGCAGTTTCAGGCGGGGATTAGCCCGTACCTCAAGCTGTCCGTAATACAGGTTCGTATCGTTGTTATTACTGCCGAGAACCCTGGCGGTACGCACGATCTGGAGCGCATACGGGAGCATGGACGGATGAACGTCGAGATACTTCGGCGTCATTTCCGGCATCCAGCGGCCCGTGTCGTTCTTCGTCATGCGGAGCGCGGTATAAGCCGCGTCCAGAGACGTGATGCTCAAGGCCGCGTTCGTGGCATGGCGGTTGCTCGTAGTGAGAACGCCGTCCACACCGGGCTTCAGGATGCTGTGCGAAGTCGAGAACAGGGGCGAGCCGTCCGACTCCCAGCCCTGGAGCGCGAACCCGTCCGAGAACAGGTTGGCCGCGAACTCCTCGGCAGTCTCCTCGGCGGCTCGCTTCAGTTCCTTAACGATATTCGGAACGAGTTTGTTCGTCTTATCGTCGTCCTGGGCTTCCTTGGTGATAGCGACACCCAGTGCGTACACCGGGAACACCATCGTGAAGGTACGGCCAAGACCAGGCTTGTCGTAGCGAATCGCCTCGCCCTCCGGCTTGCGTCGGATAGACTGGATACCCGTCAGACCTTGCGCGATGTAGAACGGGTCTTCGGTGGAGTCCACCTTGAAATACTTGTCCCGCATCGACTCGACGACGTTCAGTTGGTCGAAGTATTTCCCCTCCATGGCCTGAAGTCGTCCAGGTTGCATGAAGATAGGATAATCACTTCGGGTAATTAACGCTCTCGGCATTTTTCTTTCCTCCTATCTCTCTCGGTTAGATCACGGCCTGGATTGCGGCGGCGGGGATAACGAAGTCAACGAGTCCGCCGAAGATACCAACCTGGTCGGGTTGAACGCTAACAATACGCGCAAGGGCGTTCGTCGTTGTACCCGTGTTGATATAGAAATCGTCGCGGGACAGGTTGTACCCAAT
>JAULBV010227259.1:0-50146 GCA_032358295.1 Pterothamnion heteromorphum | reverse complement strand
GCTGTGACATAACTATAAATATAGCATGCTTAGATTTGAAATTATTAAAGATAAGGGAATCGATCCTTACAGGATCAGTACAGGTTTCCCATTTTTTCAAATTTCACTATCGCTCAATTCTCAAAAATAAGGGAGAACCTTTTCGATTCCCTTACGCGATGCATGCAGATGCATCGCTATCCCGCACTCTTCGTTCGTTCGCAAGCTCACTCTCTTGGTGCGGGATAAGGGAATCGAACCCTTGTCTACTGCTTGGAAGGCAGTCATTCTACCACTAAACCAATCCCGCTTTGTGTTGCCAATATACCAGAGACAAGCCTGAATTACAATTCTTGAAATATTCGTTATACTTGGTGCAATATGAATCCTCCTGATAAAAATATTGCTATAGCCACTTCTCTATTCATCCTTTTTTGTATAGTTCTTTTTGGAAATGATGCGATAAACAAAATATCAATAAATAATGAAAATTATAATGATTTTTACACGAAATCTACCCAATTAGACCAAGCAGCAGAAAGTGGTCAAGCTATTTTGCAAGCCCAAAATATAATTAGAACATCTACTAACCTTAGTTCGATCAATAATCCAGGCAAAGGGGCTGAAACTATTATTTTAAACCTATTTAGTAGTTTAAATTCCTACTTAGGAGTGAAGCCGTTTTCTAAAACATATCAGAGCCAAGTATCAGAAAACGCCAACACAGCCACAGTTTCTTCGATTAAGCCCCCAAAAGATATAGTCTCAATAATTAACAGCATTCCTACATACGAAACAGCTTCGGTTGATCTTGAAAAAACTGTGGTTAATATTATTTGTGAGATACCTGATTATGATGATATCAAGAGAAATATATCTAGTTCTGGGGTTATTATCTCGAGTTCAGGCCTTATTCTGACAAACGCCCATGTAGGAATACATGTATTCCTTGATCAATACACAGATAGAAACGAGACTTGTATTATAAAATCTGACTCCCCTGCTTCAACAGTTTGGCCAGTTTCACTTATTTACATATCTCCTGAGTGGACAGCAAGACATCCTGGTGAGATTCACGGTGCACTTAACCCTGATACTGGTGAATCAGATTTCGCCATTCTTAAAACTAATCCTATTAATACTCAAAAGAATACTAAGGATAGAAAGCTAGACTATATCCCACTGCTTAGCAATGAAAATATCCTTAATTTCAGCAATATTGGCAATGGTTCTAATAGTTTGCTACAAATTGGGCAAAAAATTACCTTGATCGCCTACCCTGTTGGAAAAAGTATGATTTATAGCCCTAATACAGTTAAAGAGAAGGAAGATTTTTCTATAAGCAAAATACAAACATTTATTCCAAATGACACAACGGTAGCTGGAGCAGCGCCAACTGTAGTTAAACCTATTGATACAGACGGCCATAAACAAGACTTAATTGTGACTACTCTGGGAAAGATTGGAAGAAGCGGGTCTTCAGGCGGAGCAATAATAGATGAAAACAAATACCTTACTGGAATTATAACCAATATAATAAGACCCCCTGAGGAAGACGGCTCTATGGAGCATGGTACTTATACAAGAGGTATAACCACAAACCATATTAATAATGAGCTAGTAGAACAGACGGGTAAAAGCCTATTTGATCTAGTTTACACAGATGGAAGTGCCTTAAAATCAATCTTTGAGTCCAAGTACCAGAAACAAGTTGAAAGAGATCTGCTCATTAATTTCCTATATGCACCAGAAATATACTAAGTATAGCTAGTTGCCTAACTTTGCAGCGTTTTCTTTAATTATTTGAATTACTACGTCTTGATTGTCCCCTTCCGAGAGCTTATTTATCTTTTCATGGCCACAAATAAGGCATTTATGTAAAACTTTATAGTTATGACCAGTGCTCCCTTCTATTTTTATAGGTTTCATTAACCCCTGACAAGAAGCAAGTCTGTCGCCTGGGTTAACATCTACATGAAGACTCCACAGACATTTACTGCAGTGATTTGTGTATCCATTTCCAATATTTTCATATCCACACTTGTTACATGTGAAATTTTCTTTGTTTTTGGCAAATTTTTTGCCCATATTGTCGGGGTGCCGGGATTCGAACCCGGAGTCGCCTGTTCCCAAAACAGGAATGTTAACCGTTACACTACACCCCGAAATTACTTCTATATTTAATCTGGGATAGCTTAGCACATTATTTTATAGACCTCAAACAGAATTCAGACCCGAGTGACTTAATAATTAGAGTGCCCATATAATTTGTTGTATTAACAGGTGGCGATAATCTATTTACTCAAGTTTAAAGAACTGTGGCTTATAATATAGGTTAATGAGAATATCCTTTTGATTAACCTTTTCCTCCATACCAAACTCTTTAAAGGTCAGTTCCTTTGAAAAAAGGGTAATGTGAGCTAAGTAAATATCAATATTTTCATCTAACTCTATATTATTCTTATAACAATACCGCTCAACAAGGCCACGAAGTCTTAATTTCTTCTTTCTACTTACCCTCTCATATGCTGAATACATAGGTTCACCGTCTCTAATTTGTGCAAAACCATCACGGAACATGTCACCCCTTTTTGTACCAAGCCTACTTATAGGTACAAAACAGTCCAAACTAGGCTTATTAGTGAAGCTAGACTTAACCTCAATAAATAGAAATCTGCCCTTATCAGTCTTAAATATCAGATCTATCTCTCCGTAATTCCCTATTCTGATATTCTTTCCAATAAGCGTATATCCAGCGTCGGTCAAATATGCCTCGGCCGCATCTTGACCAAGATCCCCTACCTTCTTTGAATAATGTGTCTTGAGGTACAAGTTCTCAAAACTATATATATGATATAAGTCCATCTAGCCATGGTAATTGGTTACACATGAAATTCTCATCAAGATTTGGTCAATTCGATATTTTATCCCCAATACATATCTTAAATTGACATAAAGTATGGCCTAGAGTGCCAAATAAACCCAAAAAGGCCTGATTTCACATGAAAACATCGTTACACATGAAACATATGGGGATTATCAAAAGACTGTCTATAAGATGAGAATAATACCCTGGAATCTATAGGACCTATATTTATAGCCATATAATCTCTGTCCTTCAGATTCTGAGCCCAAAAGCTATATTTGTCCAATACGTCCTTTATACACATATCCACTTAGTTATCCACAGTTTTGTTTAAAGTCATATGACTTTAATAGAAAGTGCGGGTAGGGAGAATCGAACTCCCGTCTCGTCCTTGGCAAGGACGCATTCTACCACTAAACCATACCCGCATATTTTTCCATACCCGAGTCTTAATGACTTGATATGTATCTACTTAACATAGATGTGCACCTACCAGGATTCGAACCTAGAATAACGGTTCCGAAGACCGTTGTGATATCCATTTCACCATAGGTGCAATAGCCAGATTGAATACTGACGAGCTGATATTACATCATAAATAGCAAAAAATCAAAATATGTAATAGTATTTTGATTACATGAGCAATATGAATTCAACTAAAAACACATATATAAAGCCACAAGCTATACCAATGCGGGTTATTGGTAATATCAAAACCCTCCAGGAAGCAGGATATGAAGGGTATCTTGTTGGTGGATGTGTTAGAGACTTGCTTCTTGGTAAAGAGCCTAAGGACTGGGATATAACCACTAACGCGACACCTGAGCAAATTCAGGCTATTTTTCCACATACTTTTTATGAGAATACCTTTGGTACAGTTGGTGTTGTAAATGATCAAGAAACAGATCTTAAAAATATTTATGAGGACAGTAAAGAAAGCCCTATAACTGACGAAGGTTTAAAGCAGGGAACTGAGACTGAAGTGATTATTGTGGAAGTCACTCCATATAGGCTTGAATCGGATTATAAGGACGGTAGACACCCGGATACTCTGTCTTTTAGTACTAACATCCATGACGACCTTAAAAGACGGGATTTCACGATTAATGCCCTTGCTTATGATCCTATATCGGACATAATTATAGATGACTTTGAAGGATTAAAGGACATAGAGACAAAGACTTTAAGAGCAGTAGGAGACGCTAAGGACAGATTCAATGAAGATGGTCTTAGAATACTTAGAGCTATAAGAATATCAGCTGAAACAGGCTTTATGATAAGTTCTGATACAGAGAAGGCCATAGTTGAGACTAAAGACATGCTATTAAAGATAGCAAAGGAGCGTATTAGAGACGAGTTTTTGAAGATAACAGATGCTAAGGATGGAGGGATGGCCATATTCATGCTTCAAAAGCTAGGCTTGCTTATGTATGTTATACCCGAGCTAGAGGAGGGGTTGCATGTGAAACAGAATCAGGCTCACAGCTTTGAGGTTTTAGAGCACCTTATCAGAAGTTTTCAGTGCGCTATAGACAAAGGTTATTCTACAGAGGTTAAAATTGCAGCTTTGCTTCATGATATAGGTAAGCCTAGAAGTAGACGTTACTCAGAGGAGAAAGGTGACTACACTTTCTATGGTCATGAGGTTATCGGTGCGAAGATGACTAAGGAAATACTCGAAAGACTGAAGTTTTCACATGAAATGGTCAAAAACATAACTAGCTTAGTACGTTGGCATATGTTTTTTAGTGACCCAAGCCTGATCTCACTCTCGGCCGTCCGAAGAATTGTTATAAATGTAGGGAAAGATCACATATGGGATCTTATGAACCTCAGAGTTTGTGACAGGGTTGGTACAGGACGACCCAAGGAAGACCCTTATAGACTTAGAAAGTACATATCTATGATAGAGGAAGTACTCCGAGACCCAATTTCAGTTGGTATGCTAAAAATTGATGGTAATACGATAATCAAAGACCTAAATATTTCACCGGGACCTATAGTAGGTTTCATGTTAAACATATTACTAGAGGAAGTTATAGAGGACCCCAAGCTAAACACTGAAGAATACCTAGTTTCACGTGTAAAAGTATTAAAAGATATAACACCAAGCGAACTTAAAGACCTATCAGACAAGGCAATTAGAAGCAGAGATCTTGTAGAAGAAGGGGAATTAGACGTTATTAAGCAGAAATACAGGGTTAAATAGTCTAGGTAAATAACTTATACAAAAAATAGCGGTGCATTAGATAAAATTTAAAAAGTCGACAGCAAATGATGTCGACTTTTTCTGAATACACTTAATATTAAGCGTTTCTCGTGAAATAAAAAAACCGCCTCCGAAGCGCGATTGAAAGAACTAAAAATTGAAGATTTGTTGTACCCTATTACCCGTCCCAAAAAACATATTAAATTGAGTTGCGCATCGTTGGCGGCTTTACGTTATGTAAGCCTATGGATGTGTCCAAGAAGGTATTATGAGCGATACTGAACCGCAAATAAAAAAGTAAGTGAGAGTTCGAATCGCGAACCCTTCCTTAAAAGACACCCACGTCTTTCAAATAACTGTTGCCCTAACTGCACGGCGCCCTCTGATAACTATTTTACTTGTCCTTTAAATACTGTAAAGGACAGTGTGTCTTTTACTTGTGGATAAGTTAATTTTATATCCACTTTCTCCTATGGGAATTTTATTAGTTGGATTTTCACTAATTTATTTTATTATCTATTAGCGAAATAATAATTATTTAAGTCATTCTCGCGCGCTTTTTACGCTTAAGCACCTTAAACACTTCATAATTACTAGAACTCTATTGAAACAGGGCAGTGGTCAGAGCCAAAAATATCATCGTGTATATTTATAGCCTTAATTTTCTTGGCTATTTTGGCAGTTGCAAAGAAAGTATCTATTCTCCAACCGATATTTCTATCTCTTGCAAATGATTTCATGTCCCACCAAGTATAAGAGTCTTCTTTATCTGGATAAAACATACGGAACACATCTGTAAGTCCTATTTCGATAAACTTATCAAGTTTTTGACGTTCCTCAGGCAAAAAACCTATATTTCCTTGGTTCTCCTTTGATCTTTTTGCATCTATATCCTTATGTACTATGTTGAAATCACCACAAATAATGAGCTCTTTACCCATTTTCATGATTTTTTGGATATGTTTTATGAAAGCCTCATAATATTCAAGCTTGTATTCAAGGCGGGCGGGGAGACCTCCTCCATTTGGAAAATAACTATTGATTAACACGAACTCAGGGAATTCAACCTGAAAAAATCGTCCTTCTAAGTCTAAAGCGTCGGGTGAAAGCTTAATAGAATCAAGTAAATCAATAGGTTCCTGCTTTGTGTATATTGCCACACCACTATAACCTTTCTTTAATTTAGAGAAGTCAAAATATGAATTATAACCATCCGGCTTTACTATTTCAGGTGATAGCTGTTCTGGGTGAGCTTTTGTCTCCTGTAAACACATAATATCCGCCTTTTGGTCTAAAAGCGTTTGAAATGCACCCTTCTTAACTAGCGCACGTATACCATTTACATTCCAACAAATAATCTTATTAGGCAATGCTTTAGTATTTGAAATCTTCTTTATATTAGCCATATTATTGTGAAAATGGATGTATTTTAGCTGAATTTAGTATTATTTAAACTTTAAACTTAAACTATGAGCGTTTTGTGTGGAAGTTTTTATGAATCTCCTTCAAATGCCTGTCAGTTACATGGGTATATATCTGAGTAGTTGTTATATTAGCATGACCCAAAAGAGCCTGTACTGAACGTAGATCTGCGCCATTTTGTAATAAATCAGTAGCGAAGCTATGTCTAATAATGTGAGGGGTTACTTTTTTCGATATTCCAGCCTTAATTGCATATGATTTTACCAATCTTTCAACTGTTCTAGGAGTGGTATTGAACAATGTGGCAGAGTCAATTGCTATATTACCCTTTAAATAAGCCTTAATTGAGTCTTTGGCCATGTCAGACAAGAACACCACTCTGACTTTTTCACCCTTTCCTCGAACTGAAATCTCATCTTTGGTTAAATCAAGGTCGCGGGGTAGGGCACAAATCTCGGAAACACGAAGGCCTGTAGAGAACAAAGTTTCCAAAATAGCCTTATCTTTCAAGCCTTTTTTCTTATCCTCTTCTTTACTAGGGGCATCTAAAAGTCGCTTTAGCTCATCACTGCTTATCAAATCTATAGTTCTTTCTGGTACTTTTGCTAACTCAATTGTCTCAGCGGCCACCGTTTTAACCCCTCGTTTAGCTGTTACATACTTAAGAAATGACCTTAGTGCAATTAAATAGTAATTTTGGGTTCGCTTTTTAAGGGTTTTTTGGCCCAAAACAACGGTTTTTGGCACTTTTGAAGACGATCCATGGGTTTTTCTATTAAGCCATAGTCTATATTCACGGATTTTTTCGGTCGTAATTTCGCCAGGATCCTCAGTTTTTATATATTTCAAGAACTCAATCAGATACCGATCATAATTTTCAACGGTTTTAAGGCTTCGACCCTTTTCAATCTCAATATGCTCCAAGAACTCTCTTTTTAACTGAGTCAAGTTGTGCGACATAAATACACTATATCATAGAAGGCTCTATAGGGCGCTAGATATTGCACTCCTTATGAATATATGCTATGGTTACCCCATCATGTTAACAAAGTCTAAAAAACAGCGAATCATCAAAAACGTGCAAACACACGCAAAAGATACTGGTTCACCTGAAGCTCAAATCGCTCTTATAACAGAGAGAATTGAAGAGCTAGCAAATCATTTGAAGACACATAAGAAAGACAATCACTCACGACGTGGTCTATTGCAATTAGTTGCAGACAGACAGTCTCATCTTAAATATCTTCAGAAGAAAGATGCTGATAGATACACTGCATTGATCGAAAAGCTTGATATCAAGCGAAAGAGTGCTGTAACAAAAGCAGACGCTCCAGCTAAATCAGTAAAGGCTAAGGCCAAAACTGCAAAACTAGCTAAGAAATCAAAGTAGGTTAAGGCAAAAAACATACGAAAAGTATGTTTTTGCTTTTATACATGATAAAATTTTATAGGGTCCATTTTGTTTATTTATTTTCATAAATTTGTTTTTATTCAGTCTTAGATGTTTTAATTTGATACGGTTTGAAAAATTTTGAAAATGGACCCCAGCAATTTTTATATTAGTTAATTAAAATATTATGAGTGTTATTAAACACAAGGAACAGAGAGTTGGGATATTTATAGATGCCCAAAATTTATATCACAGTGCAAAGAATCTATATCATGGCCGAGTAAATTTCGGTGCAGTTATGACAGAAGCAGTGGCAGGCAGAGCTTTAATTAGAGCCATGGCTTACGTAATCACAACGGAGACAGGGGAAGAGAAAAACTTTTTTGATGCTTTAGTAAAGTTTGGTATTGAAACAAAAACTAAAAATTTACAGATTTTTGGTGATGGAGCAAAGAAAGCAGACTGGGACGTAGGTCTTGCGGTAGATGCAATTAAATTGGCACCTAAGCTTGATACAATTATTATCGCCTCAGGAGATGGGGACTTCGTACCACTTGTTGAATACCTTCAGACAAATGAAGGTTGCCAGGTTGAAGTAATTGCATTTGGAAGATCCTCAAATGCAAAACTTAAGGAAATTGCCGATGATTTTATTGATATGTGTGATATGCCGCAAAAATTTATCATGCGACAAGCACGTTCAAAGAGAGGACAATAGACAATTGCTCTACCTTCACATTGTAGACTGCTGTATAATGTTTACAAATGAATGGCGAACAACAAGATAATACAAACAACATCAACACTGGATTAAACGTCGGGGCTGGCGGAGATCCATTGCCAAATAACTTAAACAACAATTTAAGTACTAACCAAAGTGCCACTGGACAGTATCAAGCACCTCAACTTTCTACTGCACCTTTAGATCCAAATTTAAAGAAGGAGACAGTAAAGATTGATCAGGCGCTAGAGGAAGTAGAACAGCCTTTTGAGAAAACAAGTACGATTAGAACATTTCAAAGTGATATTGCAGGTGCTGTTAAATCTGACAATGTCTCGATGATTAAAATTGCTCTAGCTGAAAAGGAAAGGAGGGAAAAAGATTCTCAATATATTGAGATAAAAGGTAGAGAAAAACCAAAAACCGCTTATATAGTTGCAGGTGTTTTTATATTATTGATTATAACTTCACTTGGGGCAGGGTATTGGTATTTAAATAAACCAGCAGGACCAACACTTGAACAGATAATTGCACCCGATGAGCCTGAGATTATATATACAGAGACACAGAAGATGGTCAGTATAAATAATAAGACAGCGGCGATTATTCTTAAGGATATAAGGACTGAGGCTCTTGGAAAGCTTGATCTAGGTACTATGAAACGAATCCTGGTTACAACAAATACGGCTTCAACTACTAAAAATCTTAAATCGACAGAATTTATAGATGCTGTTAAGGGAAGGGCTACTGATAGTTTCAAACGCGCGATTGAGCCATATTTTGTTATAGGTGCATATTCATTTGATCCGCACGATGTGTTTATTATTTTCAAAGTGAATTCATACGATATTGCATATCCTGGAATGATAGCTTGGGAACAATACCTTGATGTTGATTTGAGTAGTTTATTTATGAGTCCAGCTGTGGCAGAGAATAGTGGTCCGGCACCAATCTCACCAATCACCGCTCCTGTTTCCACAACATCAGCTGAGGTAAATACTTCAGGGATAGTATCAACATCTAGTACTACAAATAATTCAAGTTCGACAATCGATACAACATCTGCAACATCATCAGTTATAGCAACAAACACTTCTCAGATTGAACAGGTAACACCTGCACAAGTAACAAGCAATAATAAATCTGTTTGGAAAGATAGAATAATACAAAACAAAGATACGAGAGTCTTGCTTGATTCAAATGGAAAAATCAAGTTCTTTTATTCATTCATAGACAAAAATACTCTTGTCTTAGTCTCTAGTGAAAAAGGGTTTAAAGAAATAATAACAAGGATGACAACAGGTAGAGTGAGTAGGTAATTTTTCGGCTGGTCAAAAAAATAGATTTTATCTTTATTTTATGAAAATTTAATGTTCTTTAGTTCATAGTGGCGACATGACTAAAAAAACAAAAATTGGTAGTTGCCAGTCACTATACTGGGCAGGTTATACATTTGAACCGATGAATGTAGAGGTGGATATATCGAGAGGTTTATTCTATTTTAATATTGTTGGTTTAGCAGACAAATCAATGCTGGAATCGAAATTCCGGATACTTTCAGCACTCAAAAATAGTGAATTCGAACTACCTCAAAAGAAAAATGAAAAAGTAACAGTCTCGCTATTACCATCTGATAAAAAGAAGTCTGGTACATATGCTGACCTTGCTATTGCATATTCATATTTACAAGGATCTGGACAAATTCCACACATAAAAAAAGATAGACAGATTTGTTGCATTGGCGAACTTAGACTTGAAGGATCTGTCATGGTTAAACAAGACATAATACATATGCTATACGCCGGTATTAAAGCTGGGCTGAAGAAATTTATTATTCCAACTAATAGTACTGCCCACTTTAATTTAGTTCCTGGTATTGAAGTCGCTGAAATTGAAAAACTATCAGATCTTAAAAACCCTCTAAAATTTGTATCAAGCAATAGTCTCGCTGGATCAACAAATACAGAGAATAGTAAAAGTATAAAAAGCAGAGTCAAACTAGAAGAGAAAGATGATCAGGTTGTATACAAAATTGACTCTCTGCACGGACTGGAACATCAAAAGAGAGCACTCATGATTGGACTTTGTGGCAATCATCATATGTTATTCTCAGGCCTTCCTGGTTGTGGCAAAAGTGCACTTGCTGATTGCGCTGAAGAATTGATTGATTTACTTACTGGAAGTGAGGCTATTGAGACATATTCAATACATCAAACAATAAAAGTGTCTGGAAATATTCAAGTCTACGATCTCTCTTACACCAGACCATTTAGAAAACCTCATTCAAGTATTTTAACCTCAGGCTTAATTGGGGATGGAAATCTTAAACCAGGTGAAATATCTCTCGCCCACAATGGCATATTAGTTTTAAATGAGCTCTGTGAATTTAAAAAAGAATCAATCGAATGCCTACGTGACCCTATGGAACATCAAAGATTACTTGTTCATAAAAGGGGAGCAGGTAATAGTTTTAAGGTATTTACAACAATAATTGCCACAACAAATCTTTGTCCCTGCGGTAAAATCCCAGCTTCACAATTTACAGACGATAATCTTGCTAGTGATCCTGATAATAGGAACATGCTTTGCAAGTGTGGAGTATTCCAAACTGAAAGGTATCAGTACAAAATTTCTGAGCCAATTTTGGATAGATTTCCGATAATATGCACATTTACATATAAAAACAGAGGCGCTACCTCTGGAATAAAGGGTTACGAGATGAAAAAAATCATAAGCAAAACAAGAGAAGTATCTAGAAAAAGGAATTTGGGTATATATAACCAATATCTAACGATAGATCAAATTGAATCGTTTGGAATAACTAAATCAGGATTGGAAAATATCAAAAAACTTGAAACCTCATTTAAGCTATCTAAAAGAAAAATTGGACATGTAATTCGCGTCGCTAGAACTATTGCAGATATTTCTAATTCAAAAAACATAGAAGACAAACATGTATTAGAAGCTGCCGGCTATGTTAAGACAAAGCCATTTGATATTTGATGCATGAGTGAATATCAAACTAGAACGGATTCTTTCCTCCTCGAACCTCGAAGTGCAAGTGAACACCTGTTGATTGTCCTGTGCTACCCATTTTTCCGATTTGCTGACCTTTTACTACTCTGTCACCTTGAGATACGAGAGCTTGATTTAAGTGACCATAAAGTGTTTGTGTGCCGTTTGAGTGTTTGATTACGACATATGTACCATACCCTCCATTCCATCCACCTGACTTACTGATAATAACTTCACCAGAAGCAGCTGCTGTAATAGGAGTATTAAGTGGGGCACCAAAGTCTATACCATTGTTTCCATGAAGACCTTGTGTTCTAACAGCCCCACTTACTGGCTTCAAGAAAAATCCAGCTGTGTTACTTTGATTAGGTTTTGTAACTGGCTTTGATACAGAAGGTTTTGCAGTAGTTGTATGTCCAGGACCAATTGAACCATCTACATCAGGGATGATAATAGTCGTACCAACCGCTAATATCTGACCTGTAGTTACATTGTTAAAATTAGCAGTTTCGTTTGCATCTGCACCGTAAGCTTTTGCAATCTTAGAAATAGTGTCACCTTTCTTTACTGTATATTTAACGCCAGCAATAGGTAGAATAACCAAAACCTGCCCAGGCTGAATAGATTCCTTGGCGCCAATATCATTTGCCCACCTGATAGTATTTGCTGTTACATCATACATACTGGCTATTTGCTCCAAAGTATCCCCAGTTCTAACCACGTATGAGCTAATCTGATCTGATGTAGGCTTAAATTCTGTACCTGTTATCTGATTACCATTTACACCGATATTTTCACTACTAAGCGCAGAATCGTCTACAACTTGCAATGCAATATCTGATTTTGCCTGAGGATCTATATTCTTTGGTGCCTGAAGCAAAGAAAGTGTTTGAATATTCTTAGGAATTGTAACCTCTTGATACTTTGGTTTTGCATCTTTTAGACCAAAAACTGATCCTAAAACAGCCAAAGGACCCTGCTTTGTGGATAACTCAGCAGCCTGTTTTTTATTTGAAATCTCTACTTTTTTTGAACTTGCACTATCGGCAAAAGCAACAGAACCTTGAGTTAAGGTAAATGCAAGGCTAAAAATAACAGCCGTTACGGGCACCGAGACTAAAATGAGCCCGAATTTTGTCGCCATGAGTTTCTTATATACAGAAACCCGTGGGTCTTGTGGGGTAATTAAAATAAAATTTTAAAAAAATTAGAGGATTTGCAATGCGTGTTTGGCATGATTTAGCGTGATTTGGAAGCTATAAATTACTTATAAATCCAATTTCACCCTTATTTCTAGCCATTTCATAACAAATTCCATAAGGTGTTTTAATTTTAGTATATGCACAGATAGTGTCAATTAGATAAAAACATTAGACCATATTCGACTTTTTTTACCGGTTTTTTCAAGTCTTTGTGTATAATGTTTATCTATGTTAAACCCCGAAGAAAATCCAACTGAAACCTATTTACACGGCTTAAATAAAGCACAAAAAGAGGCAGTGCTATGTATAGACGGACCCTTACTAATACTCGCAGGGGCAGGGGCAGGTAAAACAAAGACTTTGACTCATAGAATCCTTCACTTGTTACACAAAGGAATTGACCCTGAGTCAATACTTGCGATCACATTTACAAACAAAGCAGCTAAAGAAATGCGCGAAAGACTTGTACGTTTGGTGCAGTCAGACAAGATGCTTAACTTTCCAGTTTCTGAGAACAGGTTTCCATTTGTCTCTACTTTCCACTCACTGGGTGTAAATATTCTACGAAGGCATGGTGAAGCAATTGGTATAACTAAAAATTTTACTATATACGATCGAGGAGATTCTAAAACTGCAGTTAAAGATTCATTGAATTCTTTAGGTCATGACCCTAAACAATATGAACCGGGAAAAATTCTTTCTGCAATTTCAAGAGCAAAAGGTGATGCACTTACCATTGAAGCATTTAAACAAAGACGTCCTGACTTCTACGGCGAAATAGTTGCAAGTGTTTGGGAAAAATACGAATCGATTTTGCGAAAAGACAAAGCATTGGACTTTGATGACCTTTTATCTAAGACTGTAAACTTGCTTGAAAAATCTGTAGAGGTTAGAAATTATTATCAAACTAAATTTCAGTATGTTCATATAGATGAGTACCAAGACACAAACCAGGTGCAGTATAGATTGGCAGAAATTTTAGCTGAGCAACATCAAAATATTGCAGTTGTAGGCGATATTGATCAAGCTATTTACGGATGGAGGGGTGCGAAAATTGCTAACATGTTGAGATTTGAAAAAGATTTTGCAAACGCAACAACCATTCTTCTAGAAGAAAACTATAGATCTACAAAAACAATTCTAGATGCAGCAAATGGAATCATTTCCAAAAATATTTATCGTAAAGAAAAAAATCTTTTCACTTCACAAGGTATGGGAGAAAAAATTTCTCTTTATGCAGCCATGGACGAAAACGATGAAGCAAGTCATATCGGAGACACAATTCAAACCCTTCTAGACAGTGGTGCTTCTGCAGACGAAATTGCGATTTTGTATAGGGCAAACTTCCAATCTCGAACACTGGAAGATGCACTTTTGTTTCGACAAATTCCATATCATGTTCTTGGGACTAAATTCTTTGATAGAAAGGAAGTGAAGGATATTCTTTCTTATATCAAGTTGGCGCTCAATCCAGATTCAAGTGCAGATATTAAACGAGCGATTAATACTCCGGTGCGTGGAATTGGAAAAACAACTGTACTAAAAGTTATTGAAGGTCATAGAAATGAACTACCTGATTCATTTAAAATAAAAGTAAATAATTTTTTCACAATAATTTCTGACATCCGAAGTCATGCACTAACACACGTACCAAGTGATACAGTTAAATATGCATTGTCACGCTCAGGCCTTGAAGAAGAATTAAAAAATGAAGAAGATGAGGAACGATTGGAAAATGCTCGTGAAGTTGTAACTCTTGCAAAAAGATACGACGACATGTTTGAGGCTGAGAAAATAAAACACGATGCAGGTGCAGATGGAAATCTACTTCGAGCTCTTGAAAAATTTATTGAGGATACGAGTTTGCTCGGTGAACAAGACACTATGGACGATAAGCAAAAACAAGGACCAACAGTAAAACTTATGACAGTTCACGCATCGAAAGGTCTTGAGTTTGATTATGTATTTGTAACTGGTATGGAAAAAGATTTATTTCCACATACAAAGCATGGAGACAGTGGGAAAGAGGCTCAGCCGGAAGATGCAGAAGAAGAGCGTCGTCTTTTCTATGTAGCACTAACACGTGCTCGCAAAAAACTGCATCTTTCATATGCATTAATTCGGACGATTTTCGGCGCCAAGGTATTTAATCAAACATCTGAGTTTGTTGATGATATTGATCCTGAATTGATTCAATCTGATAATCCGGGAGGGTTAGATGGTGGCTACAGTGGAAGCCTACTTGAGAGACTTATTAAATATTAACTATATTTATAAGGCTGAGTAAGGTAATATATTTTTGTGTATAAACTAGAAGCAAAAAAGAGCTTAGGGCAGAATTTTCTCCATAATAAGACAATAATCCGCAAAATTGCTGAAGCGGGTGAAATTTCTGCAGATGAACTGATTATAGAGATAGGACCAGGAACAGGGGAGTTAACCGCTGGAATACTTGAGGAGATTAAGAAAGCTGACCAATTTGATCGAGCTAGCCAAGATAGCCAAGCCAGTCAAGAGGCTGATAATCTAAAAAATACGGCTAAAAATAAAGGTGCCGTGGTGAAGAAGAGTAATAAACTCGGCACCACTAGACTAATTGCTATAGAAAAAGACCAAAGAGCAATACCGATACTTGAGGAGCGCTTCAAAGAGGAGGTGGAAGCGGGAATTTTACAGATTATTGAAGGGGATTTTTTGGAAATGGACTTAGAAACCCTTATTTCTGGCCGTATTTTCAAAATAATAGCCAATATTCCATACTATATTACTGGGGCAATAATCCGAAAAAGCCTTGAACTTCAGCATAAACCTTCAAAACTGATCTTTTTGGTGCAAAAAGAGGTGGCAGAGCGAATAGTAGAGCGAGACGGAAAAGGTAGTATTCTTTCTAAAAGTATTGCATTTTTTGGCAAACCAAGACTAATCTTAGCCGTAGCTAAGGGAAATTTCGTTCCAGCCCCAAAAGTCGACTCCGCTGTAGTCTCAATCACCATTTCTGAAGAAAATCTCAAAAATTTATCAACTGTGCCAGAAAAATGGTTCTTCGAAATACTCCATGCCGGTTTTGCACATAAACGCAAAATTCTAACATCAAATTTAAAGCAATTTTTTGCCGACAATAAAGTAACCCAGACACCCGAAGAAATATTTTTAGATTTGAGTATAAATCCTAAAATTAGAGCCGAGGAATTAAGCATCGAAGACTGGATTTCAATATCAAAAAGTGCTCAAAATTTTATAAAAAAATAATTGTAAAATAATTCACAAATATTCATAAAATATTGATGAATATACGCGAATACAATGATATAATTATTAGGTCTTGAAGACCCCGAGTAATAAAACTTTGATCCTTGGCGCCCTATGTTTATCGATAGTAGCTTCTGTCGGTGCTTTTAAAATTGGAGAAGCAAAAAGAGTAGCGCTTGCAGAAGATCAAAAGAAGCAAAGTGCAGTTTATATTGATATACAAAAAACAAATAAAGAAGGTGCACTTTTGCAGGAAGCACTAAAGAAAATCGACATATCTGCAACAATAGGAACTACTAGTGCAGATAACCCATTCGCCCCATCTCCAAACGATACACTCACTGATTCTCTTGCTAAAAACCTATTTCTTTCATATGCAAATCAGCAAAGTGGAAGTGCGAGTAGAAGTAATACTGATATTGCAAATGAGCTAGTCTCACAAATAAATACAGCAGGTTTACCTCTTGCTCCATACACTCTTGCAGATATAAATATATTTACTCCAAAGTCTTCTCCTGAAATTAGAGCCTATGGAAATGCAGTAGGTACCATTATCAAAAATAACTACACTGTTATTGCTGAAAATAAAGGTATATCTCTAAAAAATATCGCAGCCATCCATAAGAAAATTGGAGATGAAATAATTGCTGTTCAAGCACCAGCTTCTGTTGCTCAAAATCACTTAGCAGTTGCAAATAGTTATGCACTTTTAGGTGAATCATTTGCAGTTATTGCTGCAGATGAAAAGAATGATCCTCTCAAATCTCTTCTTGCAATTCGGACTGCAACAGAAGCTGCAGATAGTTTGAATAATACATACGTTCAGATGAATAATTATTTCACTAAGAATGATATAATCTTTGAGAATGGTGAACCTGGATTATTCTGGTCTCTAATTATTGTTCCAAATTAATTACGATGATGTACCCTCCGTCAAAAAACTCACCTTTTCATAAGCTGACTGTACTTTCTCTAATTGGAGCAATTCTTATCTCTACTGCACTAACACCTTTCGCGACTTATGCGCAAGCAAACAATCAACAAGCACCTTTTACGGAAAACGGTGGGCCAAATGAAGCACCTTCTGAAGCTCCGAACGGCGCCCTATTTCCACAAACACCAAGTGGAGAAAACTCACCAGCACCTACTGTAAATTTTGAAATAGAAGACAGACAAGCTCAAACTGTTCAAGCGGGAGGAAATATTCAACCAGCAAACACAACTCAACAGCAAACTACAGCTCTTGCAAAAGAAGGCCTTTCTTGTTCAGCGGCAACAATTCTTGGAAGTGTTTTAGCTTCAGCTATTTCATCTGCACTTTCTGAAATCATAGGATCAGTTGTCCAAGACACAGTTAAAACTGCAGTCAAAACAGTTGTTTATGACCCTGTGCCTGTTGCTGAAAAACTAGAATTATTAGATACAACCAAGAGAAACCTTGATTATAATAAGCTCGATACTCATGCACGAACAGGTGTTCCTGGACCTTTTGGTATTTATATAAACGTAAGCTGGGATTCAATTGCATGGTGTGTGATAAACGCGATGATTGAATATATTGCAAATGCGACTATTGCTTGGGCGAATTCAGGATTCAACGGTAATCCTGCATTCCTAGAAAACCCTGAAAGATTCTTCCGTGACCTTGCTGATTATCAAGCAGGAACAATAATCCGAGATATAGCTTATGGAGCTTCAGGAGGTGCTGTAAATATCTGTCAGCCATTTAAGGTAAGTATTGCACTTGGTCTTGCTCAAAGTTATCCAGGCTATGGTCAAAACTCAATCAACTCAAGCTATCGAGGTATGAGTTGCCGACTATCAGATATTACTCAACAAAAAATATTCCAGGGTGTATCAGTTGGTACTACTGGAAGTAAAGTCGGTAATTCAACTTTAACTTGGACAGAATGGAGTCAGCTAACACAAAATGATCAGAACAATCCATACGGTGCATATATCCTAGCAAACCGCGCACTTTACTCAGCTGTTGAGATGAAAAACAATGAGCTACGTTTTGAAATTGGAGCAAACAATGGCTGGTTAAACTTCAAAAAGTGTCCTGAGGGCGAAACAGATCAATCAAAGTGTGAGACAGTTACTCCGGGAAGATTAATCGAAGCGCAATTAAATAGTACACTTGATCAATCTAAGCAAAGATTAGTAATGGCCACAAAGTTTGATCAGATGATTACAGCGATTGTAAACAATTTGATTAAGGTCGCATTAAATGAAGTTTTGAAGGAGAATCAAAACTAGCAGCTACCTACAACCCATTAACATGAAAAAATTTTCAAATATAAATAAATCAAAATTGAAAAAGCTTCTCACAAGCATGCTTTTGCTAGTTGTAGTTGCTAATTCAGGATTTCTTCCTATCTTTGAAAATGTAGGGTTGGGTGGGATTAAAGAAGTTAGTGCACAAGCTTACGACTGGCTTAACGCAGCACAACCTGAAGTTGCACCCCAGACAAACTCACTAACAAAGTACGAACCATTGCAAAATGATAATTCTGTAATGAATGTTAACACCGCAAAACCGGGCAAAGAGACTAAAAATGTTTACGTTGGTAGTAAAAGTGTCCCCGGGTATTCAATAACTGTCAAAAACTATAATAGCGACGGCACCTCATATAATGTAAGAAGTAACTATTTTAATCAGAATGGGTCTGATTACTTACTATCTGTAGACTCAGGAAAAACAAACAAGACTTATACTAGTCCAAATAGTATTTATGCAGCAAGGGATGCTAGCACAAAGGCAGACCTTTCAGTTATTGAGGACATTGCCCAGAGAGAGGGTTATGATCCAAAAACAAACGGAAATATACCAATGAGTCAAAGACTTTCTCTTATCGAGCAAGGCGGTTCAGCAAATATTGGAAATGATTCATTGCTAAATATACCAACCGGTAATGCACAATCCAACTCAAACCTCGCGAGTAATCTTAGTGATGCCGGTCTGTTGGATCAATTAAGCCCGACACAACAAGATAGACTTAATCAAGTTCAAGCATATAACGATCAGCGTTCTGCTGTTACAAAAAAAGAAACCCCAAAAGACCCTAGTTCAATTACTTGTGGATTTTCAGGAAGCGTAGCAGGAATAAGTGTTGGTAACGGCGGATCTTTCGAAGGTTGTATTGCAATCGGGGCATACATTTTCTTAAAACTTTCTGCTTGGTTCTTGCAGTTGGTAGGCTTACTTTTCAATATTACTTTAGATTTTACTCTTAATATCGGAAAAGTAATTCCTAGCGGAAATGATCTAGGACCAATTGGATTAGGTGGCTCAGCTGGAGCTATCTATGTCGGATGGAGCACAATACGTGACTTTATAAATGTCGCTTTTATATTCGTACTATTATATGCAGCCATTTCAGTAATACTTCAAGCGGGCAAGTACGGTTGGCAATCTATGATATTAAAGGTTGTGATTGCAGCTCTTCTATTAAACTTTAGTCTTTTCTTTACTAAAACTATTATCGACCTATCGAACATAATCGCATTGCAATTCTATGCCAGGATTCTAGATGCAGCAGGAGTTGCAGGAGGAAGTGCAAATTCAGTTGATGGTGGATTATCTGCAGGACTTGCTAATACACTAGGTCTTAAAAGTATTTGGGTTTATGGAGAAGGTGTTAAATCAACGTCTGGTATTGCACTTAATCCGTATGATCTAACTGCAGTAAGTATTTTTGGTGGAATATTCCTACTCATATTTGCCTTTGTGTTATTCATGGCCACTATTCAATTTGTTCTACGTAGTATAGTTTTAATTTTCCTAATGATAACTTCGCCAGTAGGGTTTTTAGGCGGCGCAATTCCAGGCTTAGAAAAAACATCTTCAGAATGGTGGAGTAGACTAAAAAACAATGCAATATTTGCCCCAGCATATACAGCTGTTATGTATATTTCATGTTTGATGATATTCGGACCAGCAAGAAATAGTATTGCAGGCGGAGGAAATATCGCAGAATTGATTACAAAGGATCAAAAATTTGAGATGGTTGGAATAATTGTTTGGTTTATATTCGTAATAGGATTCCTAATAGCAGCACAAATAGCCGCGAGAGGATTTGCAGATAAATTTGGAGGCAGCTTCACAGGAAAAGCTGAAAAATGGTTTAAGAGTGCACCCCTACTTCGTTACTCAGGAGCAGCAGCTCTTGCAAGAGTTGGTCTTGGAAATTCAGCTCGTGTCGCTTCAGAGAACAGAGTAGTTAGAAGAGCCCTTACTCTACCAGGAATTAGACAACTTGGTGGACAAAGCTTATATAACTCAATTAAAACTCTCCAAGATGTTAAAATTGGTGGCAAGAGTTACAAGGACGCTATCGATAGTCGTGTAAAGGCCGACAAAACTACATTTGATAGATTTGGTGATGTCACTATGCGTAAGAGCGTACTTGAAACAGACAGACAGTTCAAAGTCCGAGAAACTGAAGCTAAAAATGCTTCTGTTGAAGACAGGGCTGCATTTATGGGTCTAAGCAGAAATGCTACAAATATAAAAACTAAAGTTGAAACAGACAAAGATGGAAACCCTATCAAAAAGAATAAGTTCTTGTTCTGGAAAAGTAATGAAGACCTTACATCTTCTTCGTTATCAGAAGCCGCATTTGATGAATACAAAAAAGGCACTGCAACGACTTTTGGTTCTGGACGAAGAAAATCTAGAAAGGAGATTGCGGGCGCAGCAAGTCCAACAAATAAAAAAGGTTCAGCGGATGATATTGAAAAGCAAATTGAAAAAGCTAAGAAGGAAATGGACGATACTGAAGATTATCACAAAGCAGAAATTGCAGCCGCTGAGGCCACACTTAAGGGCATGAAAGAAACTGATCCTGCTATACACAAAAGCCGACTCAGCTCAACTCTTCCTGCGGATGTAACTTACAGAAATAACTATATTCGCTATCAAAAAGCCGTTGACACCGCTAAACAAAAATTAGATACAAAACAATCTAACATAGACGAACTGTATCGAAAACTTAGACAAGCACAAAACGCAGCAGACAAAAAGTAATTTTAGATGTAAAATTACTTAAGTAATTATGCGAGGAGAAATTTCAGATTCAGAATTTGATTTGGCTTTCGAAAGAGCCAGCCCGGAAATAACGATCTTCATTTCAAATGTAAATGAAGGGGATGTTTTAGTTAATTCTCTAATCAATTTAAAACTACCTCCTGCAGACGCAAGACAAATTAAAAGAGAAATAATATATGTAGCGCTAGGACTAGCCAGACTAGATGAGTTTAGTGACAATGTTTTAGCAAATACAGAAGGTGACGAAGAGCTTGTATCCTTTGCCATCGATTTCATTATAAAAGAAATTCTCCCTGAAATTGAGACTATTGCTAAGACATATCAAATCAATATCCAAAAACCAGGCAATAACCAGACACAACCTAAAACATCAGCAGATATTTTGCTTAAAGAGATTGGCGCAAACGACACAGACGACAACCAGCATGGCCACATATCAACATTTACGCCTACTAAGCGTGATCTATTGGCAGAAATTGAATCACCTACAGAATCAACGATAAAACCAAATATTATTCTACCTAAATCTAAACCTGCAACTTCAGATGTATTAAAAGGCCTTGTAAATGCTCCATACAATATGTCAGACACAGTAAAAATAACTGATGGAGACCAGGTTATAACCATAATTGACCCATTTAAGAAAAAATTGGCAGATGAAAGATCTCAGAATCAAGTTCAGAATCCTATTAATCCATCAACTACACCAAAAGTAGATAATATGGCTAAAAATATAGGTGAATCACGAATAATATCTAGCAATTTGGACCCAGTTACACCAAATTCTGACCAAAAATTCGGCTTTGTAGTGAAGAATAATCCAAATGAGACATATAAAGTCATAAATTCAGTAGGTCACGATCCATATAGAGAAGCCCCTACAGCTTAAAATCTAAGTCTCAAACTCGTATATTTGGTAAATTCGACACGTATAAACATAAGCAAGCAGATGCTATAATTGTAGCCATGAATACACTAGAGCAAATGACAGGGAGGTTTGAAAAGATGCCGATTGATATACAAGAAGCTATTAAGGCATTTGATTATGATCATAGGCTGCAAAAAATACACAAGAAACATAAACTTCACTTAGACCAATCAGTATTACTTGAATCTATTCTTGCGGATATTGTATTTGGGGATATGAAATCGACCGAACTTACTACTCAAGTAACAGATAAATTACGAATTGACCGTAGTGTAGGCGCAGAAATTGCTATAGAAATTAACTCAGAAATTATTTTACCCCTTAGAGAGAAGATAAAAGAGGTGCAAGAAGCAGAGAATAATATATAATCTAGAGATGCGATATCAAGTTCCTCAATTTATTGAAGTTGAAGACAAAATCTTTGGACCATTTACATTTAAACAGTTTGCATACCTTGTGGGAGGAGTAGGTGCTTGTTTTATAGTGTATAAATTCCTTCCTTTCTTCATTGGGCTACCTATTATGCTTGTAGCAATGGGTATATCATCAGCTTTTGCATTTTATAAAATAAACAACAGGCCTTTTATCGAGACTGTTGAGGCTGCAGTTAAATTCGCATTTACTAAGCATTTATACATATGGAAGAAGGAGGATAAATTACCAGAAAAAAGTATTGTAGACGATATGCTAGCTACAAAAGCAAATAAACTATATGTACCAAAAGTTTCTGAAAGCAAATTAAAAGATCTTGCTTGGAGTTTGGATATAAATGAAACAATTTATTCTAAAGATTCTAGAAAATTAGAAAGTCGCGATACTTTAAGTGGTGGGGGACAATAAAATTATTCCCATCTTTCTCAACAGCATCTATTATTTTTTATTTTATTAGTTTAGGTGAAAAATAATTTGTCAGTGTATGACAGACTACTGTATACTATTGGTATATGGCCGATTCTAAATCAACAAACTCAGCTGCAGCACAAGCATTTGTACCTATTAAAGAAATTCGAGACGGAATTGCAATACTTAAAGATGGAAGCATGCGATCTGTTTTACTTGCATCATCAATTAACTTTGCACTTAAATCTTCTGAGGAGCAGCAGGCTATCATTTTCCAATTTCAAAACTTTCTTAACTCACTAAACTTTTCAATACAAGTATACTCACAGTCTAGAAGACTGGATATACGGCCCTATATAGCCCTTTTAGAGGAAAGATTGCACGATCAGGTTGGAGATCTTATGAAAATGCAGACTCGTGAGTACATAGAATTCGTACGAAGCTTTACTGATTCTACAAATATTATGACTAAGAGTTTCTTTATTGTGGTTCCTTATAGCCAAGCTATTCTTGGAGGTAATAAAAAAATTAGTAGTATGTTTGGTAAAAAGTCTAAAGAGGATAAAAAACTAGAAGAAGATAGTGATTTTGAAGAGAGAAGAAGTCAACTACAACAAAGAATTGAAGTTGTTGAGCAAGGTTTAGTTAGATGTGGAGTTCGTGTTGCCATGCTTGGAACTGAGGAGCTAATTGAATTGTTTTATAAAATATTTAATCCTGGAGATGTCGATAAACCAATTCATGTTGGTTAGAAAGTTTTAACTTATGTGAATAAATTATGTATCCGCACTTGCGAGATACATAATTTTTCACATAACTTCCATAGAAATTTCGACAAGCAGGTGTTAAGTAAGCTATAATATAAATACCCATGGGACTTCTTGATATTTTTTCAAATAAAAAAAGACCGAGTACCACAAATAACCCGAAGATTTCTTCAATTTTACCTCAAGAAATTTATCAGTCGGGTGTTCTTGAATTACAAGACGTTATTGCTCCTTCTGCACTAAAGGTTACTCCTCGTGCACTTAATCTAGGAGATAAGATAGTAAGAACATTTTTCGTAATTTCATATCCCAGATTTCTTTCTGAGAGCTGGTTTTCTCCAGTAATTAACCTAGATAAAATTTTCGATGTTTCTATTTTTATTCACCCAATCGATACAGCTTCGGTTCTTAGACAATTTCAAAAGAAAGTAGCTGAAGTGCAAAGCCAGATTCACCTAAGAGAAGAGAAAGGTCTAGTAAGAGATCCTATGCTTGATACTGCATATCAAGATCTAGAAGGACTTCGTGATCAATTACAGCAAGCACAGGAAAAGATTTTCGATGTAGGTTTGTATATTTCTATCTATGGAGATTCTGATCAGGAACTAGACAAGATTGAATCTGAAATAAAATCTATGCTTGAAGCAAGTCTTGTATACCTAAAACCAGCTCTATTCCAGCAAGAACAAGGGTTTAAGAGTGTTTTACCTATATCAGATGATCAATTAGCGGTGCATTCGAAGTTAAATTCTTCACCACTTTCTAGTGTTTTTCCTTTTATTTCATTTGACCTTACATCTGACAAAGGAATCTTGTACGGTATAAATCGTCATAATTCTAGCCTTATTTTGTTTGATAGATTCTCTCTTGAAAACTATAATTCAGTAACATTTGCGAAGGCGGGATCTGGTAAATCATATTCTACTAAGCTTGAAATCCTTAGAACCCTTATGTTTGATACAGATGTTATCGTATTAGACCCTGAAAGAGAGTATGAATACATGGCAGAAGCTACAGGAGGACGATATTTCAATATTTCACTTACTTCTGAGCATCATATCAATCCATTTGACCTACCACAGGCTATGCCAGATGAAAGTTCTGCAGATGTTTTGCGATCAAATATTGTAAACCTGGTGGGACTTTTCCGAATTATGCTTGGAGGACTTACACCTGAAGAAGATTCTATTATTGATCGAGCAATTACAGAAACATATGCTCTTAAAGATATCACTCCTGAGTCAAATTTTGCCGCTGTAGAGCCTCCACTTATGTCAGACTTCGAATTAGTGCTTGCAGGTATGGAAGGTGGAGAATCACTCGTACAACGCCTTACAAAATATACACAAGGAACATGGTCAGGGTTTATTAACAGACCTACAAACATAGATATAAACAAAAAATTCGTAGTGTTTTCACTTCGAGACATGGAAGATGAGCTAAAACCAGTAGCTATGTATATAGTTATGCACTTTATTTGGAATGCAATTCGTAAAGAACTTAAGAAAAGACTTCTTGTTATCGATGAGGCATGGTGGATGATGAAAAGTGAAGATACGGCTTCATTCTTGCTTGGTTTAGCAAAGAGAGGACGAAAGTATTTCCTTGGACTTTCAACTATTACTCAAGACGTGGAAGACTTCCTTCGAAGCCCTTATGGTATGCCGATTATCACAAACTCATCTATTCAGGTGCTTTTGAAACAATCACCTTCATCTATTGATGTTGTCCAGAAAACATTTAACCTTACAGACGAAGAAAAATACTTATTGTTAGAGTCAGATGTAGGAGAAGGTATATTCTTCGCAGGGCTTAAGCACGTAGCTATCAAAATTATTGCTTCATATACAGAAGATCAAATTATTACTTCAAATCCTTCACAAATTCTTGCTATCAAGAAAGCTAAGGAAGATTTAGCATCTCGTGGCTTGATTGGACAACAAAACAACTCAAGAGTAGCAGGCCAAGGTCTTCAAGGAGTACTAGGATCAACAAACGACGCGCCAAACAACCAACATGTAGTAAGCCCAGAGGAAAATGCAGAGAAAACTCGTAAAATAGGTAGCCTTCTTCAGTAATTACGATTAAAATAGGGTAAATTATGGTAATTAATAATACCCAAAGAGATCCTTCCGGCTCTGACACTAGCAATAGTAATGGTAGAGGTGATTTAGGTCGTGGAGGCTATGGTAATAACCCACAAAACAGACAGACTGAGGCATTTTCTAATACAAAAAACAGAGGTTCATATTTTGGAATGAATGAGGGGAAAATGATTGAGCCTGACCAAACTCCAGCATTAAGCGCCTTGGAGGACAGTTTTGACAATGAAGAGGATGAAAATATGGCGAGTGGTGAGTATTTTGACGACAATATGTATGAAGACAATGAAGAAGTGGAGAGCGAGGGGAGCCGTGACGATAAAGGTAACAGGCGCGCGGAGGTGGCACTTAAACAAGAAGAACTTAAGGCGACCAAAGAAGATGGTAAAAGATCTCAGTTTTATAGACGACTTGCTCAAAAAACATGGATAAATACTCAGAAAAAACTTCAAATTACCAAAGCTGTTAATAAAGCTAAAGAAATACTAAATGAGGGGGGAGAAAAGATAAGTACCGACGAATTACTGGAACTAGCTCAACAACCAAAACAAAGTGCACCTTTTCCTTTGGAAATATTTCTTTTGGCTATAGTGAAAGACGTGCTGGATGGGGTAACTGAAGTTGGTGTTGTTACGACTGTTTTAGGCCAAGTATTCTCATTTATCGTTGGTGTCATACTGTTTTTCTGGACGTTTTCAAAGGTTTCAGGATGGTTTGGCTATAAAAAGAAACTTATAAAGTTCATGTTCAGGATTTTAGCTGGAACAATAATTGTGGAGTTTATTCCATTTATAAGAATATTACCCGCAAATACTATATTCGTACTTCTGGCCCACTATCACGAAACAAAATTCGTAAAATTAGTAAATTTAGCAATGGAAGTAATGCATGAGAAAAATGCTTTGGGTTTACTAAAAAATATTTACAGCGAGATGAATGAAGATAAGAAAAAGTAATATTTAGAAATAAAATTTGATATACTTACAACATCATTCATCGATGAAAAACACCGACTCAAATCAACCTCATATCAGAATCAACACTAGAAAAATAGGATCCCACACCCTTCTACTTATAAACGCTATTCTATTTTTTGTTGTAGCCTTTTTGATTGGAAATAGCATAGCTGCTGCCCAAATAAAATATTTTGATGAACCAGAGCCTGAGTCAAAAGCAGATGAGGTTTTAAATTCTAGACTAGCAGCGATTAGCTCTGCTGAAATTAAAGCATTGCAGAACCGTCCAGCCACGGCTCAATACTCTGAGTACAAAGATCAACTATCTTACACAGTGTCACCTGAAAACCCTGGCCCTAATCAAGAAGTTAAGATAAACCTAGAGGTTTATAGTTTTGATATAAACAGCGCTCAAATCACTTGGAAACAAAACGGTAAAGTAATTTCAAGTGGACTCGGACGAAAAAACCTTTCATTTAAAACTGGAAATGCCGGAGTTCAAACTAAAATTGACGTAACAATTGATCCAAGAGACAGACCAGTTGTTTCTCAAAGTTTTACATTTACCCCTGGAGAAGTTGATCTTCTATGGCAAGCCGAGGTTTATACTCCTCCATTTTACAAAGGAAAAAGTTTATATACACCGGAATCTGATATTACTTTCGTAGCAATGCCTAGAAATGGTTCAGGTTCTATCCGACCAAACGAAACTGTTTTCAATTGGAAAATAAACGATACTAGATTCGCTGATAAATCAGGCTACGGAAAAAATACTTACACGTATACTGGCCCAATTTTACTTAGACCTGTAAAAGCTGAAGTTGAAACATATACACCAACAAAAGGAGCAAGGGATAACAAGGAAGTTGCAAGGGATACTGTAACTGTTGAACCATTTAATCCATATATAAGACTATATGAGGACAGTCCAACATATGGAATATTCTTTAACAATGCACTACTAGGCAATTTAAATTTAACAAACCCTGAGGTAACGATTGCAGCTTACCCATATTTTCAAACTATATTAAATAAAAATTCTGGCCCGAAGTACTCATGGGTTGTTGATAATACACCTGTTGATTTATCTCCGTCACAGAACAGTATTACACTTAGAAAAAGGGAAGGTGATAGAGGCCAAAGTATTATTGGGGTTTATTCAGAAAATCCTAGCAAAATACTTCAGTCTACATCTGCCAATCTATCGATTAGCTTCGACAAGAAAACACAAAGTATCATAGACGGTGCAAATCAGTTTGGACAATAACAATAATAATTCGACTGAGGACGATATTATAGACAGTACCTATTGCAATATAGTTGTCATCTAACCAGATAAAACTATCTAGTCTTCAATGTAGAAGTTCCCGTTCCAACAAAAGTAGTAGGCGCCGCGCTCGTAGTACTTGCAGTGCTTGTTGCCTTAGGTAAATCCTTAACGATTTTCAAACTCCATAAACTTAGGTCAATCTTATTATTAAACACCATATGTGTTTCAAGGGTATTTAGAGTTGGATTAACAACATCGATAGCATCATTGCTAAGTTGATTTAGCTTTGCAATCAATTTTGTCTCACCTGTTTTTGTATTGATTCTCCAAATATCATCAGTGAAGAAAATTAAACCTTGGTACCAAGCATCTGGGTAATCTCCAAAAGCAACATCTTGAGGAACTGCACAGAAAACTATATCGATTTCTTTCTTAGACCAAGTACATTTTTCAGAGAAAGTTCTAAAGAATAAATTTCTATTAGATCCATCATTTAAATTTTGTATGTATAAGTTTGGTGAACCTCCTGAACTTTGGCTATATAGCACTTTGCGGCCATCTGGAGACATAAGTGTAGTTAATCCCATCATTCCACCCATAACCTTCTGTAGCGCCCTTGTAGACGTATTTAACGTATACATAAAACCTGGTACAAAAGAAGAAGGTTTTGTAGTAAGTGTTATTGTTTTTTCTGTTGGCCATGCTGGTAACCATTCTTTAAAAGCTGACTCGAAAGCAGTTACTGCACTTGTACCATCAACATTTGAAATTACACCTAAAGGATTTTTATTTTGTATGTAAAATATCCTTGTTTTATTTGGAGAAATGGCCATCTCACGCATATCCTGAGGTAAAGTTTGTGTTAACAATGTCTTTTCAGTAGATGTAGGTGTTAAAAGAATTTGTTTTCCATACTTAGTTTCAATTACATCTGTCTTATTATACAAACCTCTCATAAGTACAGTTTCTCTTGTTAGGATAGATGCTTCATATACCTTAGGAACAGTAGTGTTTGAAACCTTAGTCAGTTCAAGTGTATTTGTTGCTGTTTCGTACATGTGGCCATTTGCACGATCTAAAAACTGAATTATTTCCATCTTACCTAATAATTTTCTTTCCGCAGGCTTTATAACTTTAGTTGATACTGTAGAAGTAGTTCCAACGGCTATTGTACTTGATTCTGTAATCGCAGAAGTGGTAGCGAAAATATCTTTTGTAAAAAATGAAACACCAGATACAGGACTACTATATATTTGTCTTAGATCAGGTATAACAACAGCTTTAGATTCGTTTTGATTTGTTGTTGTAGCTACAATTTCAGGAGACTGTTCAGATTGTGTAGTGCTCGCATTTCCAGGGAGAGTAATTGTTTTATCAACACTAGGGTTTCCAAACTCACCAGTATTTGGTGCAGTTCGACCAAATTGTGTAGTTTCTTTTTTATCTTTAGCGTTTAGATAGAAATAAAAACCTAGAACACCACCTATTGCGATAGATAGAAAAATTACAGCAATAGCTATAGTTGTTGAACGCTTCATTAGTTATGATTTTATCACAATTTATATTCGAACTACTACTCACGACGAAGCACTGACCAATATTCTGTAAGACCAGAACCATTACCTCCGTTTATTCTGCCATCTTGTCTAATTTGTCTAGCCATAATTTCAGCACCGACTTGTAAATTTTTCTGAGGATCTTCTAGATCATCGTATGTATATCCTTTTGATCTAGCCTCTGGATCACTTGGAGAGAGAGAAAGTAATCCTACAGAATATTTTTGGTCGTAAGAAAGTCCTTCTTCTCCGGATTGATCTTCATCATAACGAGCAGGAGCAGCTTTCCATCCTGACTCCTCTCTTGAGATACCTGCCATAAGGTTTACCCAGCCTTGTTCAGTAACTTGTCCATTTGGAAAATACCGAGCAGCATCTGATGGATTTAAATCCATTAAACCTGAACTTCGAACCGCTTGTAGTGCATATTCATTCCATTCTTGATTTGGAAAACTATATTGTGTACTTACCGGGCCACCTGTGGCACTACCTGATCCAAGAGGACCTAGTTCACCTTGTGCACCTACAGGTCCAGTCCCTGGATTTGAAGGATCTACAGGAACTACGGCTCCGCCATCTGTACCACCACCTACCGCACCCGGACTTACAGCGATAGTACCTGGTGTAAAACTATTACTTACAAGATTAGGGTTAATTGTATTGAGTAATGTGTAAGCAAGTAATGCTAATACAAGACCTGTAATAGCTGCGTATATTCTTGATTTACCATCACTCTTTCCTTGTATTGCATCTGTAGATGAATATTGTACTCCTCCAATAATAATCATGATTACCGCTAGAGCCGATGCAATCGCAATACCAAAAGTATATAGACCTTTAAGATAGTTAGATGCACCATTTGCTCCTCCTACATCTACTTTTCCATTACTAATATTAAATCCAGGAAAATTAATTGGAGCTAAGAATACAAACTCACAACTCTTAGCTGAACATGATGGTTGTAGAAATGCAGGGAGAGATGCTGCAAATGTAGCAACAGGTGTAAAAAATATAAAAGAAAGGATAATACTCAAAAATCCAACTTTTAAAGATCTAATTGAATCAGAAAACATTTGTTCAATTATAGCATCACATTTGTAAGAGTGGAAAATTTGGAAATTTTATTAATCTAAATCAAAACTTTCTTAAGAACCCTTCTTAACAGTTCGTCTGAAATATAGTTCCTGACAAATTGTGAATAGTGTACTAACTATCCAATATAGTGATAAAGAAGCGGTGAAACCTAGTGAAGTAACGAATACTATAACTGGTAAAACATATCTCATCTGTACATTCATACTCCTTGCTAAATCATCCTTAAATGTAGCAGGTGTTCCTTTTTCAGGTTTCTTATATGCAGGCAATGAGTATTGAATCTGTATAAACTGTAAAATACCAGCAACCGCTCCCAAAAACACACTTCTTTCATTTATCATCATTGAAAACAAGCTTTGGTCTACATATTCAGGTAATTTCACAAAAGAATAGAGTAAATCAGGGTTAATTGATGAAAAAGCATTCTTTGAGAACATTAAAGCCAGGGCGATGAAGATAGGGATCTGAAGTAGGGCTAAAAATATAGTTGAAAATGGATTTAGCTTATTATTTCTATACAATTCAAGAGTTTTTTCAGCCTCAAGCTTCCTGTCACCCTTATATTTAGCCTTAATTGAGGCCATTTCAGGCTCAATCAACTTCATCTTCATCTGTGTAACAACAGCCCTCTTAGATAAAGGGAAGAGTATGAATTTAATTATTATAGTAAATATAACAATAGCTAAAGCCAGGTTATGTGCAGGGACAGCTTCGGTGATGGCCACCATAGCATTGTATAAAGGGTTATAAAAAAGGGCTGAAAACATGGTTATTTTGGGTTTATGTTAAGTAAATGACGATTTAAATGTTGCTCTGACAGTATTATATTAGCGTCTTCTTAGTTCCTTTCTAATAATTGCAACAAGGTCTAAGAATTGTACATCAAGAATAGCTTTTTGGGCATTAATTTTGAGGTATATTTGATCAAATGGAATACCTTCTTCTTTTGAAACAGCTCTAATAGCCTCCTTAATGAGTCTTTTGGCCTTATTTCTAGCCACCGCAGTCTTAAAATTCTTTTTACTTACTAGAATAGTTATATTTTTAGCCATTGGGCGCATAAATATAACAGGAGGGGTATTTAGGGGTATTTTCTTATTCAAATCGTCGTTTAAACCCTTATTTATAGCCATATATTCGTATATTGAGGTAAATTAGGACAAAATCGAGACAAATTTTAACCTCTCTTTATATAGAGAGGTTAAAATATTTAAACAGAAAGCTTTTTTCGTCCTTTTCGGCGTCTTGCTAGCAAAACCCGCTTTCCGCCGTGGGTTGCAAGGCGAGACCGAAACCCGTGTGTTCGGGCACGCTTTACTTTACTTGGTTGGTATGTTCGAGACATGCAGGGGATAATACATTAAATAGTATTTTTTTTCAATAGCACCCATTTTAACCGTCTATTTTAGGCCTTTATACAAAGAAAAAAAATAAAAATAAAATGCAAGCGAAATTAATTTAAAAAAATATAGGTTATCAACATGTTATCAACATAGAAATGACTGTTCTTCAAGTTCTCTAAAAAAACATCAAGGGTATAATGTTTGCAATATGGAAATGAAACAACTTTGGAATTCGGTTTTAGTTCAATTAGAACTTGAGACAACTAAAGCTAATTTCACCACTTGGTTCAAAGACACATTCATTTCTAAAGTAGAAGCTCCTGTTGTTTATCTTGCAGTACCAAGTGTATTTGCAAAAGAATGGTTAAGTTCTAAATATCACAAACAAATTCTTCAAGCATTTAGAAATGTTTTAGAAGATATTAGATCAGTAGAATATGTAATCTCTCATCAGAGACCAAAGAAGGAAGATGAAATTAAAATTGTTGAAACGGGTAGTACAAAGGAATTACCTATGACAAATTTGTTTATTGACCCTGAAGACAACTTAAATCCTCGCTATACCTTTGAAACCTTTGTTGTTGGCCCTTTTAACGAGCTCGCCTACGCAGCTACTCAAGCAATTATAAAGAAAGCTGTTGTATATAATCCTCTATTTATATATGGAAATACAGGTCTAGGTAAGACACATCTTATGCAGGCTGTGGGTAATTTTTTCAAGAATTCTCCTACACCAAAAAGAGTTCATTATGTAACTTCTGAAAAATTCACTATTGATTATATTAATAGTGTTATGGCTAATAGGGTAAATCACTTTAAGGAGAAGTACCGTAAATACGATGTATTAATAATGGACGATATTCAATTCCTTTCTACTAAAGAAAAAACTCAGGAGGAGTTATTCCATCTATTCAACTCTATGTATGACAATAATAAGCAAATTATTTTCTCATCTGATATTCACCCTAACTATCTACCTAATCTTGAAGATAGATTAAAGTCTAGATTCATGGCTGGTATGATTATTGATATTTCTCCAGCTGATACAGAATCAAAAATAGCTATTCTTCAGGCAAACGCTATATTAAACAACTTCGAACTATCACATGAGATAGCCTCACACCTGGCAGCATCTGTGGATGGTAGTATCCGAGAACTTGTAGGTGCCCTTAACTCAGTTATCTGTCAGACACAGCTTAAAGGAAAAGAACTTAGTCTCGCTGAAATAAGACAAACTACTAAAAATTCAACTAAGCCACATAAGACAGTGTCCGTTAAAGAGGTAGTTAAAGCTGTAGCTGCCTTTTATAATATCGAGGAAGACAGTATCTATGACAAAACTCGAAAACAGGAGGTGGTTAAGCCACGCCAGATGACTATGTATATATTAAGAGAGGATTTCAATGTATCTTTTCCTTCAATAGGACAGAAATTGGGAGGTAGAGACCATACGACTGTTATACATTCTTGTGAGAAAATTAAGAACGAACTCAAGAATAATCAAGAGTTGAGTTCTGAGTTGAATCAGATCAGAGCTCTGATCTAGTCCTTTGTATTGTTCTTTAGATACATAGTTTTTCTATGTTTATAGCCGTAAAAATAGGGTATTAAGAACCTGTTTTTAAGGTCAAAAGTTATCCACTGTTTTAAGACTTTTTAAAAGGTCTAATTTTGTCCTTAAATTAGGGCTAAAAATAAGGATATTTTGACCCATATGACTTATACATATGTGGATAACCTTGTGTATAACTTGTAGAGAGCTATATTTTTAACGGGGATAACTTATCTAATAACTTTAGTATAAGATGTTCAAAGTTTTAGATTTGAAAGCTCATTAAAGTTATCCACCCAGATAGTCCCCAATGAACCAGGGTTCATTTTTCTAAATCAACCTTATAAATAAGAACATATAATAATTCTCCACATATCCACCCTGTATATATTAAGTATGAGTTTCTATTAAAAATAATAAAGATATATAATTACTAACGTGAAAATCGAATGCGTCAAAGAAAAGTTATCAGAAGCTGTGTTTAGGACAGAAAAGATAGCTAGTAAAAGTGCCACATTACCAGTCCTTAAGTGTCTTCTATTTAATGCTGACAAAGGGACACTTGAGATTAAAGCCACAAATCTAGATGTTGGTGTTGAATGTTCTGTTGCTGTAAAAGTTCAAGAACCAGGCAAAGTAGCAATAATCGGTGGGGTACTAGCTAATTTTTTAAATAATTTAGGTGAAAGTAAGAGTGTGGTAATTGAAACCGTAGGCGAAGCTGGTATACAAGTTTCTTCTGATAGAACTAAAACAACGATTAAAACTCTAAATTCAGATGATTTTCCAGATTTACCACATGTAACTAATCCTATTTCTTTTAAAATAGATTCAAATGATCTTGTAAATGGACTTAAGTCTGTATGGTACAGCTCTGCTACTACTAGTATTAAACCTGAATTATCTAGTGTTCGTATATATGAACAGGAAGGTAATTTGGTTTTTGTGGCTACAGATGGCTTTAGACTTGCTGAAAAGAAGATAAAAGCTAAGAGTTTACCTGAGTTTAATCATATTTTGATTCCAAATAAAAATGTAGGAGAAATAATCAGACTTCTTGAAGGTGTTAGTGGGGATATAGATCTTGCTATAGACCAAGGTCAAATTGAGATACGTACTGATTCGATGAGAATTGTCTCTAGAACAATAGATGGGGTATTTCCAGACTATCAGGCTATTATCCCTAAAGAATTCGTTACAGAGGCAAAAATCCTCAAACAAGACCTATTAAACTCATTAAGACTGACAAACTTGTTCTCAGATAGTTTTAACCAGATTGTTTTCAATGTTAACACTGTGGATAAAGGTGTGGAGATCAGTAGTAAGAATAAGGATTTGGGTGAACATTCTTCAAAAATTGAATCTGCTGTAGAAGGGGATGATATACAGGTTCAATTTAACTATAAGTATCTAAGTGACTGCCTCTCATCTGTAAAAAACGATAGTATTAAGTTCTCTTTCGCAGGTAAGCAAAAACCTATCGTGGTTAGAGGTTCTGATGATAAGAGTTTTCTATATCTGATGATGCCTATGAATGGCTAAAGGTGATTGTTTCTTTTGTTTTTCTAATATAAGAATATTTAAATGTTTCAAATAAAGGATTTACTTGAAAAATTTCGTTCAATACAAGATCCTAAGAAGATTAGACAGAGTATTTGTGATGTTCTAAATAAACAAACAAATATGACTTTTTTGAAACCTGAAATGCTTGAGGTAAAAAAGCATATTATATGGTTAAAGGTTAATCCAGCTATAAAACAAAAGATATTTATGCAAAAAGAGCCTTGTTTAGAGGCTCTTAAGCAAAATTTCCCAGAGGAATTTTTTGTGGATATTAAATAATAATCAGTATTATTATTTGTACTATCTTATAACTGAGAAATAGATTTTAGATTCCTGACTTTTTCCTACTTGATCAATAGACACTGCTTTTAATTCATTTTCATCCTCTATACCTGGTGTTTGAGAGGGGATAAATGAGAATGTAAATGGTGCCTGATTAGAAACACCTATTGGTGATCCATTTATATAGTACTGCACCTGATTTGTTGTACTTTTAGTTCCTGAAACATTTATCATTATTCTATCTAGGCCGTTTACAGCCGTGTTTGGTGTTGGGTATGTGATCTGTAGGTTCGTTACAGGTGTTTGATTTGGAATAGGTTCTGAACTTGAACTATTTACTCCACCATTTGGATTAGGATTTGTTGCGCCTGTTCCCCAAGAACCTGAAAATGTTCCATTGTAAGCATATATACCAGCTTCAAAATTTTTGAATAATGAATCTTTAGAGCCATAACCAGGTTCAGTCCCTTTAACATTTCCTCTATCTACCCAAAACAGCTCAGAATGAACTTCACCGCTTGATGTTTGCCATGCTCCTCTTAAATAAGGTTTAAGATTCTGATCTATTGGATCTGGTTCCTCAAATGTTTCTACAGGAACTCTTGCTAATGCATAATCCATAAAGCTTTTCCACATAGGGCCAATAATTCGGGCTGATGCTTGTTGTGCCATAGGAGTATTGTCGTTATTACCCATCCAACCACTAACAGAAATACTTGGTGTATAACCAACTGTCCAAGCGTCTCGTGAACTGTTTGTTGTTCCGGTTTTGATTCCAACTTGTCTGTCGTTTGCAAAGTAATTAACTCCGAATATAGGGGCTCTTGCATATTTATCAGCCAGGATATCGTTTATCTGTCTTGCAACCTGACTATCTATAACTTGTTCTGGTTCAGGTTTGAATTCTTCAACTATCTCACCATTTGATTTTTCAATTTTTAATATACTTGTTACAGGGTTTCTTACGCCATTTTGAGCAAATACTCCATATGCACTTGCCATATCCAATGGAGAAACTTCAGCACCTCCTAAAGCTAGTGATAATCCATATTGTTCTGCTCCTCTCAATCCTGTAACACCCATATTTGTTGCTGTTTTAATACTTTCATCTACACCTGCTATATATAGAGCTTTAACAGCTGGTATGTTTCTAGATTCTGCTAAGGCTTTTCTTACACTCATAAGACCTTTATAACCACCCTCATAGTTCTCAGGGCTATAGCATTTTGCTCCGTTAGGGCCAGTTTTTTGACCTCCAGGTGGGCAAGAAGCGTTGAATTCTGTAGGTACATCAAATAGAGGAGTGTCAGGGGTAAAACCTTTCATAAAGGCTGTTGCATACACAAAAGGTTTAAAAGCAGACCCTGGCTGCCTTCTTGCTGTTGCTACATTGAAATTACCTTGAATTTCAGTATCAAAATAATCTCTTGAACCTACCATCATTAATATTTGGCCTGTTTTAGGATCTATTGCAACCATGGCGCCATTCGTAGCTTTATATGTTTTAACACCAGTTGTTTTTACGTAATTACTAACAATCTCCTCAGCTTTCTCTTGTAAGTCATAATCAATAGTTGAAATAACCTTAAATCCTCCTAGTTGTAGTAGGTCATCACCATACTTTTCCTCTAAGTATTCTTTAAGATACATAACAAAGTGCGGAGCCTTAATACCTGTAACTGATTTTGGTTGGAATAGAACCTCTTCAGCAACAGCTTTATCATGTTCCTCTTGTGAAATCATGCCAGCTTGAAGCATTTGCTTTAGAACAAGGTTTTTTCTATCGTCTAATCTTTGTTTGTTCTTTCCATATGGTGAAAGAGCGGTTGGGGATTGAGGTAAAGCTGCAAGATATGCTGCCTCAGCCAAAGTTACATCAGATGAATTTTTATCAAAGAAGGCTTCAGCCGCTTCTTCAATACCGTAGATGTTTCCACCATAAGGACTTTCGTTTAAGTACAAGTTTAGAATTTCGTCCTTTGTAGCATTTTTCTCCAATTTGATTGCCAGGATCCATTCTTTAATTTTTCTAGAAATGTCCTTGTCCTTTGTAAGTAGAGAGTTCTTTACAACCTGCTGGGTAATAGTCGAACCACCTTGTCCGTAACTCATTGTCGTTATATTGGCCAATATGGCTCTTATAATAGACTTTGGTTGAATTCCTTTATGGTTATAAAAGTTTGAGTCCTCAATAGCTACAGTAGCATTCTTTATATAAGGAGAAATAGTATCAAAATGTACAACTGTACGTCTTACCTTTTGACTAAGGTCATAAAGGAGTATTGTCCCTGTACGGTCATATATCTTTGCCGATTGTCCGAGAAGCCGTGCATCGAAAGATCCCAAGTCAGGTGTCCTTAAGCTTGCTGCCCATAAAATAAAGCAAGTCACAAAAAGGACAAACAATATAGACAATATCATGGCTATGTCTTTAATAGCGCTCTTTCTTGTCTTTTTATTCTTAAATTTTCCTATAAAGCGTCTTACAAAAATTACGCTTTTTTCAATACTATTTTCGATAATGTTTTTATGCACGGTTTCTGGGCTTATATTGATAATCACTCGAATGTACCTGACAACAACCAGTTTTTCAACCTTTCTTGCCGGCCAACATGAATTTTCAGGTTTTAGGTATTCGCGATTGTCAAAAGTCCAAAGAGTAGGTTTGCAAAAAGCATACCAAATTAAAGGGATATATGCTAGATTTATTTCATGTCAAATACTGATTTTGAATCATCAAAAGCGCTATCTATGGAAGAGCAGGTAGACGAATTGTTAACTAGAAGTGTTGTTGATATTTTACCTTCTCGAAATTTCCTCAAAAAAGAGCTTTTGTCTGGAAAAAAGTTAAAGATTTATTTTGGTGCCGACGCCACAGGTACCTCTCTCCATATTGGTCATGCTACAAATTACTTGATCTTAGAAAAGTTTAGAAAACTTGGCCATAAGATTGTTGTTTTAATAGGTGATTTCACTGCACGTATAGGGGATCCGAGTGATAGAGGGGCTGCCAGAGTTCAACTTACAAGAGAAGAAGTTGTTGCTAATACAAAAACTTGGTTAGAAAAAATTTCACCAATTTTAGATTTTAATAATAAAGAGAATCCAGTAGAGATCGTGTATAACAATGACTGGTTATCAAAAATGACTTTTGAAGATGTTATTAATCTCGCTTCAAATTTTACAGTTCAGCAGATGTTGGAAAGAGACATGTTTGAAAAGCGTATGACAGATGAAAAACCTATTTATGTTCATGAATTCTTTTACCCACTAATGCAAGGTTATGATTCTGTTCATCTAGATGTTGATATGGAACTTTGTGGAAACGATCAAACTTTCAATGCTCTTACAGGAAGAACTTTAGCAAAACGTTTAAAAAACAAAGAGAAATTTGTTTTCGTTACTACTTTGCTAGAAAATCCAAAAACAGGAGAGAAGATGATGTCAAAGAGTCAGGGGACAGGAGTTTTTCTAGATGAGACAAATATTGAGATGTTTGGAAAAATAATGGCTCAACCAGATGAAAATATCCCACAGTTATTTAGAGACTGTACAACTTTAACTCTTAAGGAGATAGATGAAATAGTTTCATCGTTAGATAATCCTTCTACAAATCCTAAAGATATTAAAACTAGACTTGCATTTGAAATAACAAAACTTTATCACGGAGAAGATAAAGCAAATATTGCGCGTGAGCAATTCGAAAAGACATTTTCAAAAAAAGAAATTCCAGATGAAATAGAAATTGTTACAGTTGATAAAGGACAAAAATTAAGTGCGATATTACTTGAGAATAATATAGTTTCATCTATAGGTGACTTTAAAAGATTGGTTGGTGAAGGTGCAGTAAAACTTGGAGGAACTGATTCAATTGAAGATTTCAATTTTGAAGTAAATGAATCTGCAGTATTTAAAGTAGGTAAAAAGAAATTTATTCAAATTGATATTAAATAAAGAACAATTTATTCCACCTGTTGTAATTGCGGTTGATCCTGGATATGACCGTTTTGGTATAGCTGTATTAAAAAAAGAACAAAATGGTAAGGATAAGTTAATATACTCTAGCTTCGTACAAACTGATTCTAAATCAGATTTTGTTCTAAGATTGTACACTGTGTTGGCGGAGTTAAAAAAACAGATCAAAGAGTATAAGCCAGAGTTTTTAGCAGTAGAAACTTTGTTTTTTTCAAATAATCAAAAGACAGCTATGCATGTGGCTGAGGTTAGGGGTGCTGTATTGTTTGTTGCAAAAGAAGCAGGACTTAAAATTATGGAAATACATCCACTAAAGATAAAGCAAGCAATTACTGGAGATGGAAAAAGTGATAAAGCTCAAATTATAAAGATGATTGAACTGCTCACCGGATTAAAAAAGAAAACAAAAGACGATGAATATGATGCAATTGCAGTTGGATTAGCTTTTCTTGCGCTATATAGAGCCGGTTATTCACAGCTCTCATAATTTCAAAATGGTTGCATAATTTTGTCAGTATGTTAAATATATTCAAATAAAAGCATTTTTAGCAGAAAATTAAAGTAATCATATAAAATACATGACTGATGAAGATGAAATAAAAGATCCAGAAGATATGGATGAAGAAAAAGAAGGGGATATAGATGAACTTGTCCCTTTAGTTGTAGATGATGGTGAAATTGTTGAAGATGACAGCGATGAAGCTCTTGCAACAGAAGGTTTCTCTGCAGTAGAAGGAGCTGAAGGTGCAGGAGAATTCGATCCTGAAGATCCTGATGCTTATTTGTACAATGCTCCTCAGGTTAAATATGCGGATTCAGCAGAAGAGGATGAAGGTGTTTGGGCAAATGAAGAGGAATTCTAATTTGAAAATAAAAAACTCGCGCTAGTCGCGAGTTTTTTATTTTGATTTTAATTTAAAACGCTGCTTAGTCAAATACTTAAAACCTTACAGGAGGATCAATATCCAGGTGTTTATAACCTAAATCAGTAAGTATTCTTCCTCTAGAAGTTCTCTCAATAAATCCAATTTGAATAAGATAAGGCTCATTGAACTCTTCAATTGTAGCTTCATCTTCTGACATAGAAGCTGCGATGGTGTTTAGGCCAACTGGGCCACCATTGTACTTTTTAGCAATTGTTTCTAGTAATTTTAAATCTGATTGTGTAAGACCTACAGGATCAATACCAATTAATTTGAGTGCACTCGAAACAGATTCTTTAGTGAGTGGTGTTTTATGAACCTGAGCATAATCTCGAGTTCTTTTTAAAAGGTAATTTGCAGTACGTGGTGTTTGTCGGCTTCTTTTTGCTATCTCAGCAAGTGATTCGTCTTCAATAGTGATGGTGTGTTTTTTATTCAGCAATTTAGAAGATCTGCGTATAATTTCCTCTATTTCTCCATTATCATAAAATTCAAGACGAAAAATACCACCTGAAAAACGAGATCTTAAAGGGGCAGAAATCATAGCAATCTTTGTAGTGGCAGCTATTAGGGTAAATGGGGGTAGGTCTAATTGAATAGTTCTAGCAGAAGGGCCTTTACCTATAATAATATCAATATGGCCTGATTCCATGGCAGGGTAGAGTACCTCTTCAACCGCTTTGTTAAGTCTATGAATTTCATCTATAAAAAGAATATCGTTAGGAGTAAGATTGGTAAGAATAGAAGCTAAATCACCAACTCTTTCGATAGCAGGTCCAGAAGTTGTCTTAATTTGTGCACCAACCTCTTTTGCGATAAGTAGGGCTAGAGTGGTCTTTCCAAGCCCTGGAGGGCCATAGAACAAAAGATGCTCAGGAGAAGCACCTCTTTCCTTTGCTGCCCCTAAAAGTATGCGTAGATTCTCTTTAATCTGCGTTTGGCCGATATAATCAACAAAAGCTTGTGGTCTAAGAGCTTGATCGAGCACAGCTTCTTCTACCTCTTCAGCCTCGTCCGCTGAAATAGATACCGGCTCAGAAGTATCGGTAGGGAAATTAGGTATATTAGGGTCTAAGTTAGGGTCGCTTGACATAAAAATGAATGCGTGCTAGTATGTTTGTCAGAAATCGCACACATACTGTGCGATTAAACTTTTCTCTGAATATTCCAACTACTCGCAATACTGCTATTCTAACAGATAAAACGGCAATTTAAATCTCTAAGCAATAAGACCCTTCCAGGTTTTTTCGGTCTTTCTTGTAGGACGTCCTGGTGCATAGCTTTACGCTATGTTCCTGGGGCTATCCTTTAAGGATTATTGGGCTTTTAATCCTAGTATTAAAAGCATTGCTTAGAGATTTAAGGTGCCGTTTTTTTCTTTATTTATTTTTTTAGGTAATGGCACTTTCTGCCATTACCAATACCACTCACATTACTCTAGGAATGGTTAAAGTCAATCGACACCTGTTAATATTGTTTAGCTAAATTGCTGATAACTACTAGTAATTACCAGTTGGTTCGTTTGATAGGGGATCAGTTTCAGCTTTTTTGTCAGTTGAATAATCAAGTGCAATATCAACCACTCTTTCAAGCTCCTCAAATGTTGTTACACCTCTTAAAACTTGCAAAACACCATCTTGCTTCATGTTTAAAATACCTTGTTCTCTTGAAGCTTCTCTAATTTCTCGTTCACTTGGATTTTCTCGAACTGTTTGTTCTATTTTTTTATCAGAGAATATAGCTTCATACACACCAATTCTTCCTTTATATCCTGTTTTATTACACTTAACACAACCTACAGCTTGATAAACTTCAGCTGGTGCACTTGTAAATTCTTTCGCTTCAGAAGAATCTGGCATATATTGTTTAATTGATTGTAGAACTTCATTTACAAGATCTAATCTCGACTGAGGCATAGGAACTTTTACTGCACAATCTTTACATAATCTTCTAACTAATCTTTGAGCGATAGATACACGTACTGCAGAAGTTAAAACTTTAGGATCAGCACCTAAATCAATTAATCTTGTGAATGTGCCGGCGGCATTGTTCGTGTGCAGTGTTGAGAACACCATGTGTCCAGTCAATGCCGCCTGAATCGCCGTATTTGCCGTCTCAGCGTCTCTAATTTCACCAACCATGATTATGTCCGGATCTTGTCGCATAGCAGCTCGTAGACCAGATTCAAATGTATAACCTTTCTTTTCTTCAATCTGAGTTTGCACAATTCCTGGTAGGTGATATTCAATCGGATCTTCAATAGTGATTACTTTAAATTCAGGGCTCTGTGTATAGCGCAAAAAAGCATATAGAGTTGTAGTTTTACCTGATCCTGTTGGGCCAGTTGTAAGAATTAGACCGTTTGGTCGGCTAATTTCTACTTTTAAAAGATCTAGTAACTTAGAAGAAATACCAAGCTCTTCCAGTCCTGTAGAAATAGAATTTGGATTTAGAATACGCATAACAATTGACTCTCCATAGTTTCCAGGAATAGTTGAGGTACGAATTTCGATATCATTTGTATAAATCTTCACAGTAAAACGTCCGTCCTGTGCTGATTCCTTTACATTTAATTTAAGACCTGAAAGAAGCTTAATTCTAGATAAAATTAGTTTATATGTATCTAGATCAAATTGAATAAGTTCAACAAGTACACCATCCAGTCGATATCTAAGACGAGCAAAATCCGCTTCTGGCTCTACGTGAATATCAGAAGCTTTAGTTGAAAGTCCTCCAGCCATAAGGATTGCTAATACATGTGATACCTTATGACTTTTTTTAATTGTTAATGCTTCTTTAATAAGCACCGCAACGTCTTCAAGTTTTTTTGCTTTCTCAAGTAGAGCTTCAATTTCTTCATTTGAAATATCAAGAGAGCCAGCTTCTGTTTCAGATGCAAATGATAAATCTTTATATCTATCCCATGCTTTATTTAAACTTTGAGATGATGCCATGTATAGAAAAATCTCATAACCTCTATCAGAAAGACTTTTAATTGTTTCTCCTGTCTCTGTGGAAGTAGGGGATTTAACTGCAAGAGAAACTTTTTTACCCACAATTTCAAACACTGCAAGATGATTAGTGCGAGCTTCTTCCTCTGGGACAAGTCTTAATCCGTCTGTGTTAATCGGAATTCTAGTTAGATCAATATATGGAATACCAATTTCCTCAGCCATGATCTGCGTAGATTTTTCCTCCTCTTCAATTAAAAGAAGTCGGAAGCGTTGATTCTGTTTATCTTCATCGAAATGGATTGTCATTTTGGTTTGGGTAAATTTTAGGACGCAAGACTGATTGACTTGGTTACAAATATTTTAACACAAGTTGATTGACAAAGTATAAACTAAATATATTCTTCTAAACGGGAACAAGGTAGATTTCAAATATTTCATATTTGAGCCGAGTTCATTTTAACAAAAAGGATTATTGTGAAAATTACAATAGATATTCTGAGTGTTTTAGGGTGGTTGTACATTTGCGGTGCAAGCTTCTTTTTTCTTCTTTGTTTTACCGCCTCAGTGACATCGTTTTTCGGCGCAAACAAAAAGTTGAAGGAAAAAGGGCCAATTCCACTCAAAGATGGTTCAAAGCTATATACAACCATCGATGTCCTGGACTATGTGGGTTTAAGGTTTTCTAAAGCTGTATTGGGTTGTGTCCTTTTGTGGCCATTGGGTTTAATTTGGTTTTGGATTTATTTACAGCGCACCCACGAGCAAGATAATAGTACTGCAAGTTCATTCTTTGGAACTTCACTACCTAGAGCCCGGGTTTAAAAACAGACTCTGGATTTCAACTAGGTATAATATGTTTATATTCGACCCTCTCCTTTGAATAGGCTAGAGGGTTTTTGTATTCCAAGGCTATTATTAAGGGTTTTTGATCCTAATGTTGGCTAAACAAGGAGGTTTTGAGTTAATATAAGGTATTGACAAAAAGGGTAAATAGGTGTATAATTGTAGTTGTAAGATCTTTGATTTCAGCCCTTAGGTGAGGGATAGGAAGTCGAATATTTCAGGTAGAAAACCCAGAACTCAGCCCGATTGTTTTATGAAAACTTCATTTTTTCGCTTCGTTTACCGGCTTTTGTTGGTGTTGGTAGCCTCCGCCGCGCTTTCCTCCTGTGGGGAAATAGTGATCGTTGTCCCTGCAAATCGCGGAGTGCGGCATCACCCTATGATGCACCAACCATATTGCGCTCCCTCCACCCCTATGAGGTATCAAGGCCCAAGAGGAGGAGGTTATAGGCCTCCTGGGTATGGAGGTTACAACGGTGGGTATAACGGAGGTTATGGCAGTGCCCCTGTTTACAGGGCGCCGCAATACCACCCAACTATCCCGCGTGGTGTGCGCGGTGGTGATCATCAGCGCCTGCAGGCTGGAGAGATCCGTATGCGGTGATTCATGACAAAGGTCTCACTGCTTGCTCGATTAACTCGAGTCCAAACCATTCAATCTCAGAAGAGAGCGAGTGGTTTTTTGTTGCATCAATTTTTTATACATATAATATGAAGATATTATGAATTCCGAGGAAAGTGCCCAAAATAACCAAGATATTCTAGGAAACCCTGAATATACAATCAATTCCGAAAGCGACTTAAAACAACTTGCAGAGATTGTTTTAACTTTGGCAATTGATTTTAAATTAGAAAATCCAGCCGCTGGAGCTGTTTTAATAGCTCTTCAAGGGGATTTAGGTTCAGGTAAGACCACATTTACCAAAATACTGGCTACAGAGCTTGGGATTACTGAGCATATTATGAGTCCAACATTTGTCATTCTTAAGAAATATTCAATTTTAAATAAAGTTTCTGATGATTTGGGGAATATTCCGGTACCATTTTCACAATTAATTCATATTGATGCATATAGACTACAGAATCCTGAAGAACTTATAAAATTAGGTTGGACAGATTTGATGAAAACTTCATCTCTAATATGCTTGGAATGGCCTGAACTTGTTTCTGACATATTGCCAGAGTCATATATAAAAGTGAAATTTGAACATGTGTTTGAACCAACTAGCCTAACTGAAGTATTTGACCAAAATCTAGAATCTGAACAAGGAAACCGAACTGCGCGCAAGGTTACTGTTAGCCTAAAAGTGTGAGAAAATAGCGTTATGGCAAAAACTGCGAAAAACCCTAACGCATCCTCAAGCGATACTCAAAGTGGATCGACAAAAAAATCATCCCAATCATCTCAGCAAAAGAAAGTCATGGTTCTTCTTGATTCTCATGCAATTATTCACCGCGCATATCATGCTCTTCCGGAATTTGCATCGTCTAAAGGTGTGCCAACTGGTGCGCTGTATGGTCTCACAACCATGCTTCTTGGAATTATTGAAAAATTCAAACCAGAATATTTGATTGCTTGTTACGACTTACCTCAACCAACACATAGACATATAGCATATGAAGCATATAAAGCAGGAAGAAAAAAGACAGATTCTGCACTTGTTGATCAATTAGAAAGTTCTAGAAAACTTTTTGAGACATTTGGTGTACCTATCTACGATCATCCAGGATTTGAAGCCGACGATATGTTGGGAACAATTGTTGAGCAAGTAAATTTTAATGGCAATAAAATAGATCCCGATGGTGCACAAGTAAAAATTGTAATTGCATCTGGAGATATGGATACACTTCAATTGGTGAAAGGTGACGATGTTGTTGTATACACATTGAAGAAAGGAATTAAAGATATCGTTGTTTACGATGAGCTGGCTGTAATCGAGCGATTTGGTTTTGGCCCAGAACTTCTCCCTGACTATAAAGGGCTTAGAGGGGATCCATCGGATAATATTATCGGCATTGCTGGTATCGGAGAGAAGACTGGGTCTACTATCATAAATACATTTCACACAATAGAAGAGATGTATGATCTACTGGATAAAAGTCCTGAAAAATTTCATGAAAAATTGAAGGAGGCGAAAATTACTCCACGAATTGCAGATCTTTTGATTCAAGGTCGCGACGACGCGCTCTTTAGTAAAACCCTTGCGACAATTCGCCGTGATGCACCGATTACTTTTAGATATGAAGATGCACATTGGAATCCGGATATTGAAGCAATTGAAGCGCTTTTTAAAGAATTGGAATTTCGAGGCTTGGCTCTTAGAGTGAAAGATGTTTTGAATAAGACGATGAAGAGTATTGATAATGGAGAAGGTGGTGAGTCGAGTGTGTCGGAGAAATCTTCAACAGCAACAACCGCTAAATTAAAATCGGGCAAGAAAAAAGATAAAAAAAATAATGCTGACGGCGAAGACGGTGATCTAGAAGAAAATAAATCAAAAAAGTCTGACGAAGAGAAATCTATATATAAAGATGCTTCGCCCGAACTTCAAGAAAAGATGCGCGTTGCGACTTTCGTTTTGAATTCAAATAAAACAAATCCAACGCTTGAGGAGGTATATGATGAAACAGGAGAGCTGGATGCAGAAAAGGCATATAAAATGCTCTTGCAAAAAATTGATGAAAAAGGTTTGGGTTTTGTTTTTAATGAAATTGAAGAACCAATTATTCCCATTATCAAAAAAATGTCTGCTGATGGCGCGATGATTGATATTAAATATTTGAAAAAACTTTCAAAAGAATTTCATGAGACGCTCGATGGTTTAGAAAAAGAAATTCATAAGATGGCTGGTATGGAGTTCAATGTCGCGTCCCCAAAGCAATTAGGAGAAGTTATTTATGAAAAATTAAATTTAGCTGGTGCCGGAACAGGGAAGAGAATTAAGAAGACAGCGGGCGGAGCAAGTTCGACGAAAGAATCGGAGCTTGAAAAACTTCGAGACTCACATCCGATCATTGGAAAAGTTTTGGAATATAGAGAATTGGCAAAATTACTTGGAACATATGTAGATGTTTTCCCAACTTTGACTGACAAAGAAGATAGAATTCATGCAAGCTTTTCTCAAACAGGCGCTGCAACTGGTCGTATGTCTTCAAATAATCCAAGTCTTCAAAATGTTCCAATTAAAACTGAACTCGGAAAGAAGGTTCGTTATGCATTTATCGCGCCAAAAGGTCGCAAGCTAATCGCAATCGACTATTCTCAAATTGAACTTCGTATTGCCGCTATTTTATCTGGTGATCCTAATTTGGTTGAGATTTTTAAGAATGGCACAGATGTCCACACCGGAGTCGCCGCAAGAGTTTTCAAAGTAGATGAGGATAAAGTGACAAGTAATATGCGTCGTCAAGCAAAGGTAATTAATTTCGGCATCTTGTATGGTATGGGTGTAACAGCGCTAAGACAGAATTTAATTCAAGGTGGACATCCGGTTTCTCGTGAGGAGGCACAGAATTTTTATTCCGAATATTTCAATACTTTCAATGGTATTGCCACATATCTTGAAGAAGTAAAAAGATCCGCTATGACTCTTGGGTATACAAAAACTATGTTTGGTCGCAGAAGACATTTTGAAGGGATTACATCTAAATTGCCATTTATCCGAGCTGCTGCTGAGCGTATGGCGATAAATGCGCCGGTTCAAGGAACAGCAACCGCTGATTTAATTAAGCTTGCTATGAGATATGTGAGTGAGATGTTAGAGGAGAAATCAGGAGGTGTTGCCAAGGGTACAAAACTAATCCTGCAGATTCACGATGAACTTATGTTTGAAGCACCAGAAGACAAAGCTGAAAAAGTTGCAGAGGAAATTAGAAAAGTTATGGAAGGTGTTTTGACGCGAGCGTTTGAGGAATATAAAAAGATGGGGAAGAAGTTGAGCGAGAAAGATTTAGCTTTAAGTTCTGTAAATGATGGCGGAGATATAAATTCAAGACAGTATGAATTTGAAAAGAATTTGAAGCTGGTGCCGATTTTGGTGTCAGTTTCAATAGGGGACAATTGGGGTGAGATGAAATAGTTGAGCTGCTAGTGGCGATTTTAGAATAATTAATCACATGTTATATACGATTTTAGGAACAGATATCGAAAAGGTGCGCGCGCGCAGTCGCGCGCTTACAAAAGCGCTTCAAGAAAAGCGAACAGATGCTTCATTTTTCAGATTGCATCAAGAAAATTTTTCTCCAGATAGATTAACAGAACTTTTGGGATCAGTAGGATTATTTTCAAGTAAATATATTGTAGTACTCGATAATCTTTTAACTGGTGTTGCGAGTGTTGGTGCTGGTAGTGGAGGAGGTGAAGATGATGCAGGTGAAGTCGAAAAGGGAAATGGGGTAGATAAAAAAGATCCTGCATCGCTAGTTAGATCAAATTTAGAATTAATTAAAAAATCTGATCATGTTTGGGTAATAGTTGAAGATGCAATTTTTGGTCAGTCGACTGGAAAAGAATTGGGAGTAAGAGCTCAGAAAGATTTGGCTGATATTAAAAAAGAATTAGAAAAGTTTTCAGATAAATTAGAGACGCATGATATTGCAGGGATGAGTGGCTCAAAACAAAAGGGTGCATATGGTGCAAAGCCTGGGCAGGTAACTTCGTTTGCATTTACTGATGCATTCTTCGATAAGAATAAAATATTGGCACTTAAGGCTTTGGCTGATTTAGAAGAACAAGGTGTTGTTCCGGAAGAAATTCACGGTGCGCTTTGGTGGCAGGCAAAAGTTTTGTTTCAAGTTCAGGCAGGGGAGGATAAAAAAGTGTCGCCTTTTGTTGTTGGAAAAAGTAAAAGATTTTTGAAAAAATGGTCTGAGGACGAGTTGAATAAAGTATCAGATAAGATTATTGAAAGTTATCACTTGGCGCATTTGGGTAAGACAGATTTGGGAGATGAGTTGATGAGGCTGGTTTTGGGGTTTTGTTAAGGAAAAATTGATCTAATTTTGATGAGAATTTAATATGCTGAGTGATATGTTTTGATAATGGAGAGAGACTACGACTTATGGAATATAGAAAAGCAGTTTGTTCAAGAAAGGTATAGGGTTCCGCATTGTAAAGTGCGCGAGGTATGGTGGTGTAGTCTTGGTATTAATATAGGGGATGAAGAAAATGGAAAAGGTGATCTATTTGATCGTCCAGTATTGATTTATGAAAAATTTGGCCAGAACCTATTTTTGTGTATACCTGTATCTTCCCATGCAAGACCTGACGGTAGATTCTATCTTCAGGTTAATATTAGAGGTAGTGTACAATCATTATTACTATCGCATCTAAGAACTGTGGATTTTAAAAGATTGTCGAGGAAGATTGGTAAATTATCCGTAGAAGATTTTCAAAAAACAAAACAAGCTATCCGGGTTTTACTTGGATAGCTTGCGACTTTATATGATTTCTCTTTGGAGAAACCGAGCCTTGCGGCGGATTTGTATATATAATAATGGATTTTAAAATTGTTGCAACTATACATCTTTTGAAAATAATGTTGGAAAATGAAAAACCCAGCGAGACAGTGCTCGATGGGTTCGATTGAAGTTGGATTACAGACCAAGTTAAGCTTGGCGTTCCGAAAAACTTTCTGAAACTTTGATAGGGTTGAGGGAGTCTGGTGCAATTTTCATCAAATCTTCCATTGCGGTCAGTACTCCTTTGGTGGTGTCTGGGTCACCGTCGTCAATATCCAGGAGACCTTGGTTATCCCAGAAGTTTGCTAACTCGCGGCCTCCGGGGCCAGTATTTGAAGGTTGCTGTGAGCCTTCATCAGTGTCGTCGGGATCTGCTTTCATATGGTATTTAGGTTTCTGATTGTTCTAGATTACTGTCAAAAACAATACTAGGGTAAAGTAATTTTGTTTGCAAGTTTAATGGGAATCGATCATAGGTCCTCGTCTGCTGACTCGGCCTGCGATCCCGCCTCCTTCGCCTTCGCTCAGTCCGGCCTTGCGCTTGCTCTGCAAGCTCACCTTACAGGATCAGTACAGGTTTCCCATTTTTTCAAATTTCGCTATCGCTCAATTCTCAAAAATAAGGGAGAACCTT
>JAULBV010227148.1:0-13726 GCA_032358295.1 Pterothamnion heteromorphum | reverse complement strand
GGGTTCGGGGGTTCGGGGGGAACTGCGGGCACAGTGAAAGGGTTGGAAGAGACGTAGAAGGGTGTCACGGGTTGTTGGTTTCGGCTTTCCGGTTACCCGCGTGGTGGGGGGAGGGAGGGGGAGGCTCGGCGGGCTCGGGTGGTTGAACGCGTTTGGGGTTCGGGGGTTCGGGGGGAACTGCGGGCACAGGGCTCAGGGCACAGAAGGCTGAACCGGCGGTGATCGGGACCGGGCGTCGCGAAGGCCACACGTATAATACGAATGATACGTGTGCAATAGTAATAGGTTGTTGGAATAATCCCTTACCGCAGAAACCCGAGATGCGTCCTCCAGATATGGACGCATATGCGGGCGTTGTCGCACAGTACTGTAATTTCCAGAAACCTCGACGGACATTTACCTTGTAAAATATAGGAATGAAGAAGTTTGTATTACAGCGGGAAAGGACGACGCCGTGTCAAATGAAGATATGTCTTCTTAGTGCTTACAGACATGTCACAGAGTGGACACGTGTTGTTTCGACCTGAGTGCGGTGATGACGTGCTGGAGACCGCGGTTCCAGAGATGAAGATGACCCAATAATTGAAACAGTATTCTTTATCGAAGTTCGTACAAGTTCGTCGTCCTGCTTTCATCCTACGCGTCGAAACATTCCGAAGTGAGCATGAACCTGACCGGGATGTCCAAGTCGATAAAATGGTGTCTTCAAACTTTAGAATGGCACCCTGGAGCCGGCACCATTCATGATAAGAATATATGGAATATATCGCTTCTTTCTATGGTAAAGAAGCACTCCTGTTCTGACTAATACTGTGAGCTGATGAGTATAGACCCCTGGCATGTTCCTAGGCGGGTGTGCTGCACAATTTGGACCCATTTTGAAGGGGAATGAACAAAGTGACATGACCCACATTTTCTATACAATCGTCTCTTCCTTCGTACGACGTCTCCGTTCATGCCTGCACTGAACCAAACTTGGGTGCCCTCCCAAACTTTTTCCACTTTCATCCATTATGACTACATTGTACGGAGGAGTGTATGGGGCGTAAATGTAGGTCAAGTTTCGCAGGAATCAGTATGCTGCGTACGTCGGCTAAGTCACATAAAACAAAACCTCGAAAACGACTGCTTCCATGCGGTTTTATGCATCCGGTATCAATTCATTCCATACTATTCATATAACGAGGACAACAATGTCTGCAAATTCGCCCGAATCCTGCGCTTCCACCACGCGTCATAATAACGATAAGGGTCCTATCGCTCATCGCGACCCCATGTATCCCCATCTCGCGCCCTGCGTACCTACAATGCCCACCCCCCTCACCCCTCCCCCCGCACACACCCACACATCCCCATCCCCGAGCCTGACATAGTGCACCGAGATGAACTCACCCCACTTCTTCCACCTGGTCCCGGGTTGCATGTCGTCGCTTTTCGTTCGCCTACAGTGAACCGGTTCGTCCAGCCCAAGTTGGTTAACATCCACGATCCTGATCCACCCATTGCCGTCCCGCCCCTTCGCGTCTTTCTTGGACCGCCCACCACGCTCCATCAGCCGTCCGAGGTTCTTTGAGCAAGCCCTGTCTTACACCGTGGAGTATCCCGTCCACACCGACGTACGATGCCCCTCACTCTATTCACGTTGAAGACCACCACCACCTCCCCTGCTCTTGCACCTCACAATTTTCAAGACGGTCCGGTCCCCTCGTGCCGTTCCATTTACACGCGAACTGGCCGGATGTGCTCCCCGCACTAGACGGGCGTTTCCGACATGGAAGAGTCCTCCACTACCGCCCTTCCAGTCCGTGTGTGATGTATTCAACACCAGTCCGCACCGCAAAAGTTCGGCGTATTCCTTCGCTGTCAGTGTGGGCGACGTCGTCGCCTTCGAAGTGTCCCTTGTCCGCCCGGATTTGCTGCGGCGCTGTCGCCTTTCACAGGACTACGTCCTGTTCGACGACTCCTCGGGCATTGGATGCCCATGCCGTGTCGTCCGTGTCACCTGCGGCCGCCCAATTCCTACCCGACGGCACGCCGTACGGCCGAAGTACATGAGTCTACGCTCTGCACTCGGGTGGGTTCATCGTTGCGGCTGTGTTCGCTGTGCACGCCATGGGACAACTTGTCTTCGAAAGACAATTCACCATCTGAGTACCAACGCCATCGCAGCCATGTTGTCATCGTGACAACACCAGGAGGAACGTGTCATTCGGGTTGTGCGCGCCCACTGCCTTCAAGTACAACGCCGGTGCGTTCGCGGACATAATTTTCGTGCTCGACGTACTGCCAGAGCGCCAGAGACCGCGCCGTATAACGACCGCTCGGAGGTCTGCCAAAACGTCCTCAGGACAGACAGGCTGTCTTAATTTGCCCCGCTGCACGACAACCTGACGAAGCGCGTGTAACTGTGCTCCACCTCACACACTGTGTTGCGGCCATGGCCGCACCGCACAGTAAAGCACGTTGCCTCTCGCAACGCGCTCCCGCACACACCCACATAGACCCAGAATGGGTATGGGCAGGCCGCTTCGCGTACGTGGTACTGCGCCGCAATAGGTATCATTTCGCCAGTGTTCTACGAACAGAACTGAATCATGACCATGATGTATGTCAAAAATGGGCGCAACAGGGACGGGACCAACCACACGGATAATATATTGCGTTTCGACGGCGGGCACGCCGTGGCCGCCGTCGAAACAATAAGCCGTCGACTTGGATTGGCTCCATTCCGGAGTACTTACGTCGGCAGTGCCGAACTTCGCGCAAACCAGGAATACTGGGTCACGTCCTTAGCGCATCCGAATACGGCGGAGCCCCACGCCGTCAGTAACCACCAAATCAGTTCGAATACATTTTCACGGTATCATCGACTATTCCCGGCAGTATGCGGCGTTCTACGTCTACGTCGCTACCGCGACCCGCGACAGACGTCGGCCCGTCGTAAAAGATGTATTTTTCGTGTGGACGTAGAATAAATGCTGTTGTCCGAACCTACCGTAGTTGTCACTCAACACAGAAACATTCGCCCTGTAATCCTATCCACGTTTTCATTACTTTTCTTTTTTATTACGTATCACACGTTGCAAACTATGATGTATGTTACGTACCGTCCTTTTTTCACTCCATCGAAATGCCGAAATGCCGCGCGACCAGTTCTCCAATTCACCCAACCAACTTACCACCACCACCGCCACATCTCGTGCTGCCCACATCGGTACGACCAACCTGCTCCGCTCCATCCACGCCGAGTGGATTCCTTGTGCGATCCACCACCGTACCAAGGCCCACACCGCTACAAACAGCCCCGCCCCTTCCACGCCGAGCTTGAAGTGCGCAGCCGACCACAATTTCCACGGACCCCGCTGCCACGAAGCGGTTCGCTCCATCTACTCCTAGTGGAGGCCGTCCGCGCTGAAGCCCATCTACCGCACATACGGGAAAGGCACTATCCGCTGCATCCAGGCATTCTCCGGACCTACCATCGTGACGGTCCAGGTGTTGGTTCATACCACACAGATCGTACTCCAACGTACTCACCCGCGTGCGAGCGTCTGATTATCTCTTCTTCATCCGATCGTCAAAACGCGTGCGGGCGTCTGAAAAAAATCCACCAACCCCACCTCATACCATGAGTCATGACAAGCCCGTCACGGTCATCTACGATCACAGCACAGGAAAACAGTTTATCCTCGATCGACATGATACTGGAAACGGGACTATCAGTTGTATTCTACGTGAACTAGGCGAGGAGGTTGAGGAGAGACCAGCTAAGATTCAGAAAATTGAAAGAACGCCCACCGGATCTATCCTCGTCACGGCATCTCATGCGGACGCAGACCCTGACAGACATACTGCAGCCCATGAATCCAACACTACAGCCCATGGACAGGCAGAACCACAGATGAACACTGATGATGTAGAAGAAGTGCCGACGGTTCCCTCTACGCTTCCCTCTACAGAGCCGACACCCCCGTCTAACACGTACCGTCAGATTATGTACGCTGTCCCGCAACGCCGCGGTCCACGTCAAGCACAACAAGGGACTGGCCTGAGTAGGCCTTTAACCGCATCACTTACAGAAAGTGAACTGTTCAGGAAAGTTATGAGTGCCGGGGTGCCTTTGCTTCAAAAGCTACGACGGATCGAACCACATGCATTGAAAATTACGCATGCTCGGCTGGAAGGACGGGACTTCGGCCTCGCGACTGTGCACATTAACTACACTGCGGGACGGGTAGGTTATTTCGGAGTTATGTTGCAGACTTCCGACGGAAAGAACCCTCGATCAATCGCACTAACCTGTACAACGAACAGGCCACCGGCATATTCAATTGGAGATATTCACGTCTTGGATATTGCATGCACATGCGACATGCTGCACAGCGAGGAGTGCCCACATGTGACAGACTTCAGATCCCACGCCAACCTCAGAAGCCGCATATCTACGATTCTATCAAACATTCATGTGTATGGCGAATACTTCGGGGGGCACATCCTAGAAGCACACAGCGATCCTCAGGTTTTCGAGATGGTTCGATGGCGTACTGCAGCTCAGTCCTCACCATCTATACTGCAGAGAACGAAATGGTCTACATGGATCGTTTTTGATGTGAATTCCAAACGGTTCGTCCCCGTCCTGAAGCGACCGAAGTGTCTCTTTCAATGTCAGTGGTGTGAAGGCTCACCGTACAAACGGCTATACTGCGCGCACGAACTTGAGTGTGTTCAAAGGTGGTCTAGTGGAACCGACGTACGTGATGCTCCACCGCCTACCTTTATCAGTACCTACGACGCGGAGTGTTTCAAAAAATACTACAGAGAGAACCCTAGGCCTCTTCTACCATGCAAGACCGAGCTACAGAACATGAAGGTATTGGTTAACCGTATCCGAAACCATACCGGACCAATTGTTCTGAGTGATAATGTCGTAGTTTGTCCAGGGTCTCACAGGGTGGTTACAGAATCAGGGATGGAAGCAGAATCTGTGCTGTGCTCCACTAAGTCGTTCATCGGTTCAAGCAGAGCCAGGAATGTTAATGTGCACATGTTCCTGGATGGATCTTTTTCCGTTCACGTAATGGATTGGATATGCGGAAGATGCGGTACGGACATACCTTACAAAGGTGCTGACGACGCCGTCCTTCCTATTCGAAAGGAATCGGTCTACTCAACTGAACTCATGTACCATTTCGTTCATTCCGTGTTCCAGTGGTCAATACCGGTTCGAACGTCGGCTGCACTCTTCGGAAATGTTGCGCGGTCGCAAAGTGCCTTCATGTCTACGAACAGAACTGACCGCCGAAGGGGGACAGCACTGACAAGGAGGAGGGCTACGGAAGCGTTCGGTATCTTCATCACTACTCTGATCACCAACGATGACATCTTCACGAGTAAGTTCTTTACTTGCCCGGATTGTGAAGTGCCTGTATCGGAACTGGACAAACAGGAACTAGGAATAGACTCCACGTTCCCCGATGTGGGAAACTTGAAGCGCATGAAGGGTGTCGTAATAGACGGCACGGCTGCAGGTATCCTCGGCAATCTGGATCGCTACAAAAGAAGTCATGTTCTGTTGAAGAGGCCTAGTGGCCCTCGACGAACAACATTGGTCTACAATGTTCAGCAGAAGAAGGCATTGTCGGACTTGGTGGACCTCTCTCGATCAGCGTTGCGGTGTACCTCGTCTCGATCATTCACGTGGCGTACCCTGTCTTTTCGGCCAGAGGCGCACATGTCTAAACAAAGCCTGGACATTGTCCGCATCATGCTCGTGGAAGATGCCTGCATGTGTGAAACACTGAACGGAACCCATGCGGCGTCCTGTACACCAAGGACGGCGGCGGCGTCACTTCCTCCAGACGCCGATTCAGTGCAATGTGCTCTTCGCTGTATTCTGCAGTATGAGACCTGTTCTTCAGCGAGAGATGAAGTCAGTGTATCCAAGTTTCGAGGGAAGCACGGTCTTAACAACGCAGACGTGGATTCAGATGGCGAGCGGAACGACAGCGGTGAATTGGATAGCATTGAAAACCCGGCAGCACTGCGGCCTCTCATCCGTATAAGATTGGAAGACATCAAGGCTATCGCGCACTTGCTTGATGCAACACTTGAGCTTATACAGTTCTTTGCCGTCGAACATATTGGCATGGGGTATTCTGGGCCTCAGTTGCGGAACGCAGCACCAGACGACTCATCCAGGTATAGACAAGGAGGAGAGCAGAGCATTTTCAAATGCGCCGGCCAACTTCACCTCCCTCCGCAAATCCAATCAGCTCCTAGTCTGCACATGGCACGGAAGCTAGCGGATTACATGCACAATGTATCCAGTCAAGATACAAGTCCTGAACAGAAGAGAATCGCGTTGCGTTTCATCCGGAAAGCCGCAACGTTCAATAAGGAGTTGAACCCCTTACTGTACCGTTTTTGTGCGCTCCTCATCCCCCATGTCAGCGGTGTTACCACGAACACTTCCATCGGAAGTATTCCTACGGTTCTGGCGGATATCCTTGATGCTCATGCTTCATTTGCTCAGGACTTTTTCACAGAGCAGGACCGCAGGTGTACGCCGGCCGTGCGTAACTTTTCGGAGCTGTACAGCTCCATCTCTCCACAGGACATTACAAGTACAGAAGAGGACTCACTTTCAACCGGAGTTTGTTTTCCTGGTCGGACTATGGCCAGGCCCTTGCTCACTTTCGAAGAAAAGGAGAAAGCCTTCTGCACCAAAAACCACCCGACGTCTACAAACTTCACCCCCGGACTACTGACAGTTCAATGCGTTTGTGAACACCCCATCTGCCTCGGTTTTATAGTTATGACTAGACCAGAATCCGTTTCCCTCGCCTTGTCGTCTATATTGTCTTACTTTCATATACCTCCACGCGTAGTCTTCTACGACAACGCCTGCAATTTATTCTCGGCATGTATGAGTCGCGTACCGTGGCTTTTACGCATGACCCGTGTGGTTGTTGATCGCTTTCATTTTAAGCACCATAAGTGCTGCGGCGTATTTGATGCTAACAACTACAAGTCTCTCATGGAACACAAGTCAAGTAACGCAGAGTCTATTAATTCGAAAATCGAAAAGGGACTGTCTACTATACGATACACATCGGGTGCTCACTTGGTTCATTTCATCCAATCCAAAATGGCAATGTTCAACGTTATCTCGTCCTTCAAGAAGAAGTATGGAAATATCGAATTGGAGGACCAAAATCTCTCCGACTTCTTCAATTCTGAGTTCCCGTGTTCTTGTGCAGGTTGCATAAATCGAAGTAATGATCCAAACGCACAAGGCATCATTGAAGACAACGATAACGTACCTGAACCTGCACCAGAACCCGAACATAACTGAAGTACGGTTGGAGGGAACCAGGACACAGAACCTCTACTTATCGAAGCCCTTCACCCTGTGCGTAAGTACTTCATGTCCTCCTCTCTCAGCGCACGTTCAACGTCCGGAAAGTCGACGCCAGTCCTTCTCCCGCGTACAGATTTGCATACTGTACAGATGGAACGTAAGACAAGTCCTCCTCTACGTTTCATACACGCAGATCCCTTGTACTGGTCTTCAAGGTGACAGGAACGGGCCTTTCCGATCACGGAACCCCCAATCATTTCGCCGTGCATGCCCGTGCCCGTACGCGTACTCATGAAGTACGGATCTCACACCTCTGCAGCAAAAACTGCGCGAACCCATCTCGGCCAGGCCACGCGGTCCGTCCCGTATCCACCACAGAAGTACCACAACTTCCCCCAATTCATCCCCAGCGACAGCACCGTCGGTGCCCAAGTATCATCTGGCATGCCTACAAAGTTCAGTCACACGCATCATGATGGGTGGGACTGCAGTTTCAGCGTCATTCGTTATTCACGGCGCCCAGATCATTCACCTCCAACATGTTCCGGTCTTCGTCAAACGGAGCACGAACTGTTCAGCTGTCGTAAGAATCACCTGCAGCGGCGGGACACTCCATCGTGATTTTCATCTGCGTTGCCACGTCCCAGTGCCGTCAGGCTAAAGTCCGAAGGGTGGTGCCCATCTACGCGGTGAAGGAGGCAAACGTATCGTCCACCGTCTCAACATGTCATGGAAAAGTGACAGCCGCGCGCCCATGTGCCCAACAGGGCACCCTCATCATTCCTTGTGCGCCCCGACCTCGTATCTTCAGCCGTCAAGACTCCATTGCTGTGCACGGATCCGTAGTCACTTCTTATGCGCAGCCGTTCGTCAGAACTGCAATTCACTTTCCTTGAAGGCCATATTCGGCCCCTTCCGCCGCCCCACAACTTCAACCTTACCACAACTCTGAAGCTCGCTCTCTGTTAGACCTCCCGCACATCCACGGTTTCCATCTACGACCATTCGCCGCGGGCTTCAAGCCTGCCGTACTCAACATGCACCAGTCCGCTAGCCCACTACCGCATCCAAAATATATCTTACCGCCGCACCTGCTATCCTCGTCCATCCGACGCACCCAAGTCCGGAATCAACTCCACCCCGCGCGCCTCCACAAGTTCGTACAGACGCCGTAAGGTATTGCAATCACAGTCCATGTACCGAGCCTGCGCCGCCGCAATATAGTACCACCAGTACCACGAACCCCGCCTGGCCACTCCAGCTGAACGTAATTCAGCGCAAGAACAACAGCAGCGGGAAAGGTAGGTCGTGGTTCACTTGTCCGTGCAACATCGCTGTTAATAACCGCAAGACCCCGTCCGTCCTTCTCCGCATTCGCGTTCAACGTACCTCATCAAGAAGGACGCCTTCCAGGTACGCTGCCACAGACCGCCCGGGTCGCACTCCTCCTTCCGTTGCACACCACCGCGCCCGCCGGACTAACGAAGAGCAGGAGTCCCGACGCACCAACTCGACTGCGCAAGCACGCAAGAAGGGCTGAGCGTGTAACCCGTCGGAACGGGCAAGCAACATGGCTCGCACTAAGTGTACAAGCCGTCGCCCTGGCGACCCGCCCCTGCGCCCGAAGTTGACTATGAAGCCGGCGAGGAAAAGCGCTCCTATTCTGAAGGGGTTTCCGGAAGACGTCCTACGCGAAATTGAGGAGGATTGGCGGCGTGAAGCTGAAGAGCTTGCTGCTCACGAAAGGAACCATGACGGAGATTCGAAGGACGACTCGGAGGTGGAAACCGTGAAGGAGAAAGAAATCGGCAAGAAGAATGGGGTGGTCAAGAAGGGGGTGGTCAAGAAGAAGGGGTTCGCGAAGAAGAATCCCATCGTCAAGAAGCCAGTCAGCAAAAGGAAGGGCACCTCGAAGAAGAGCGGAAGCAAGGTCGCAGCCCAGAAGAAACACGTACGGTGGGATAAAGAAGAGATCGTAATCGTGGAGGAGGAAGAGGTTCTCGATAGTGGACACGCGGACGAGGTGATCATGGAGGTAGATGAAGAGGTGTTGGATGAGGGCAATGCCGCGGACCAGTGAAGTAAATGTTGATGCTTGTATTCCATTCGTTTTAATCTTTCCTTGAATCTATCCTCCCATGTATGCCCGTCTCTTCCCTCTGTCCCATACTGTCCCATACGTACTTCAAAATGATTCTCAATGTATTTCTAAGCGCGGAAGGGAACGACCTGGAAAGGTCAGCCATTTTTGCTTGGCCATTTTTACTTTGCCTTCGTGAACGAAATGAAAGAGGGAATCAGTGAAAAATACTAAGTCCTGGTAACGACTAAGTCCAGAAAAAGACTTAGAATTTTTTTCTTGGCCTCGGTCCTCTGCAAATAAACTTTCCGGTTATTTGATTTCGAAAACTTTCAGAGCACCTGCCGTGATCTAAACCACTTTTTCATTACAGCAAGTCGCCCGTCTCCGGCAGTACTCTGGCAGTATCCCGAGAGTATCCTGTCGTATCACCAGTTTTCAGAATTTAGTATTCTGACAGACCGTCTCCGTCAGTCATCCACGTGGGTCCACCCACCCAATCCCCTTCAAGTTCTGAACCCTCCAAGTACGAATCTGGTCCAATTAATAAGAAGTACCGATGCCCGGAGGCGGACATCACGGCGTCCGTCATTGGTCTTCCCATCCAACACTGACCCCTGATTCTTATCATACCGACCTTGGCCAGGAGCTATCTCCGCATGCCTACCGGGACGGCTGGTATTTCCCGCGATGGCAACGGACTGCAAAACTACTGCCGACTGCATTACAGTCCTAAACGTAGAAACTATTCATGCCCTTCGTGGCTCAGTCATTATAAAATCTTCCATATGTCATTGGCCGGTACCCCTCCCAGCTCATCCCCAAACCCAACTCTTGTCTCTCTCTCATTGGCCCTCACCCCCCCTCCCTTCCGGCGCCTCGGAACCTGGAGACTACATGTGGTCTCCACGATTTTGAGGCCCTCGTCTCCATGGCCCACTACATCGCCTGCATTCGCTGTCACGTGCCACGGCGCTCATACCCATGCATGCCCCAGTCCCCGACACTTACCGCGAGAGTAGTGTAGCGCACTTGCCCTACCCCAGATATCGTCTCCGTTGCCTAACACCAGTAGGTAAATTGTTCAGCTGGGCTGTAAATTCCTGTAATTTTCGTTACTGGACAAATTCCCCCAGCCGTCTTCTCGCCATAAAGGCGTCATCTCGCCATAAAGGCGTCATCTCGCCGTAAAAAGGCGTCTTCGTCAAATGTCGCGCAGTGGGATTCGAACCCGCGACCTCTGATGGGCCGGCCTGGCAGTTTAACCACTTGCCCAGGTGGCCCACCCAGTTCAAAGGCGATTCTCCGGGCATTGCAACTTTGTGCGTGGCGCGTGTCACGCTAAACGTAACGCTATTGGACGAGAGCGTGCTGCACTCGCTGAGTTCCGTTACTCAGTATGTATAGTGTTGGTTTCGTAAATTATAGTGTATTAAATATTACGTGACCAGAACAGCAGTTTAGCCGCCTGTTTAGACCGGTTATTTTCGGCGAGGAACTGAGAGGAACTGAGTCGGAAGTGGCGCAGACAGGGTCAATTTCGCACTGTTGCAATTCCCTCCCAGTTCCTCATGTCGAATTGCAACTTAGTTGCATTTTTTGCAACCGCCTCAATTGGCCTGTTTTTGAAACATGCGGCTCCGCGAGTGACAACTCTAAGTCACTACCCGTGACAACACACGTGTGAAACTATAAAGAATTACACTAAAATAGTGTACTGTGCTTGGAATTTCCACTGACAGTTGTCGGACGTGTCTTGCGACACGCGTGGTGATTGGCAACTGTCCTACTTTTCAAATACTTTTCAGATACACTGGCTCCCAGTAAGACTGTAGGATATATACCTCGCTTGTCCGCTTGGCCACACCCCCGCCCGCACCGCCCCGCTTCATCCCCGCTCTCCCTGTCTGTCCGCCCCGTCCGCCTGGCTTTTCGCCGCCATTCTGCCCAACAAAACCAGCCATGCCCCTGCTCATGGCAGGTTTTGCGGGCAGTAAAAATCGGAATAGCCAAGTCGGACCTGAGGCGACCAACGCTGTTTGCGTGTAAAATACTATAAAAATTATTACTGTAGATAGTTTGCAAAAAGAACACTGGATCCAAAAGTCCAGACTCCACTGCACCAATCAGTGCCCGATAATATTTATTTTTAAAACCGTTGATTGGGTTCCTATTTTGACAGTCTGGAACTACAGTTCCTGATAGCTTCCATTGCCACTTGGTGTTGCAGTTAGTACAGTGTCCAGTGTATATTTCAAACAGGCTCCTAGGAAATTACAGTAGCGTGACAGCAAGATCAGGATATGTTAAATACAGTTATTTATCGGCGGTTGTAATTCTGCGTGACACCCCCCTGCATGGGCTGCAATCGCGGTTGCAAAAAGAGTTGCGATTCCCCTATACACGACCCTCTAGCATGGCTGCCGACGGATCGCAGTACTGTAGAACAATGTGTTAAAAGAAAACTTAGTCACATCATGTAGTGTCACCGTTGCCAGCGCATGATGCGCTGGCAACGGTGACACTACTGGGTGGATACCATACGTTAGTACCTCAACACAATGCCTGTTCCTCACTTTCGTTTATAGGCTTGTTTAGTAGATGGAAGCCTATATCGTTGTTCGCTCCTCAATAGACCTCAGTGCCCCTTCGAGAAAGCTCTTCACAACATCATGATCGAGCTCCTCGTCATTTTCAAGGAAATGCAAGTACCGGAGCGCCTGGTGCGCCTCTCGCGGAAACTTTTTAGAGGCAGTTTCATCCGGCATACCTCTACCGCCATTGCCGAGACTGAACATTGCCAGTATCAGCAGGACAAGATCGCCTTTCTTCCCAACCGGGCTGCCCTCGGGCACAATTCTCAGGCTTTTCGGACCCGGACCGGTGCGTTTCGACCCCCCAAAGTCAATAAGGAACAGCTCCGACGACGCCGGGGAATTCGGCGGGCCTGTGGTGATGTTCTCCAGTGTGACATCGCCATGCGCAATGCCAATGTCATGAAGTCGGCGCAGAGCTGCAAGTATGAGCAGTCCTGCTTTTAGGCAGGCCTCCGCTGAAATGGGCCCCTCAGCATCGGCCTTCTTCATAAGGTTCGATCCGAGGCCGTCCATGACCAGCACAGTGCTGTTGAGGTCAGAGCCATGGGAAACATCATGGATCCGTGGGAAACACGGGGCACAGACGCCTTCCGCGTGCTCGTGTAAGGCTTCGTATATGGTGTGTTCTATGAAAAGGGTATCTTTTTGAGCGCCATGGTTCACCTTCACAGCGACCTGGTTCTTCTTCGGGCCCGTTGCGGCATATACGGTCCCGTGGAACCCCGAGCCCAGCACGTGGCTTATGAGGTACTTTTCTTGGAACAACGAATCCATCCAGGACTGTATGTTTGCGTCATATGACACGCTGGAAACCATTTCTAAGAAAGCTTCGAAGTCGTGTGGGTGGTTGATGAGAGGAAAGCTGACAAAAGCTTTATTGCAGAGATAACCCAATTTGGAAGTGATGCGGTATCTTTCTTTACATGTTTCATGAGAGAGTCTTCTGCGGTTATGTGTTTGAAGTAGTGCCAGAGATATCTCTGGTTGACGCCAAGGGCTTTCCGAAGCATTACGTTGATGGCCAGTGACTCTTGTATCGCAACAGGCTTTCATCATGTGAGGCACTAGCCATATTAGTTTACGTATTCCTTCCACTTGGTCATTTTCATAGATCTAGTACTATAACCAGTATGATACTGCGACGTCGGTACCCAATTTCTTATTTTCAGGGGAGAAACGTTAGAGGGAGATGAATGTACGTAGTCATATCCGTTGAATTGGGTCTGAGTGTTTTGCTACATGTAATCCAGATATCGACTCATTGGCAAGAGGGAGGGAAGGGTTTAGAGGCTGAAGAAAGAACAATTCTCATGGGCAACAGGGTTTTGTGAAGGGTAGTCGTGACGAAAAGCATGGAATGGGGTGTCTGCTTTGTCGCACACGAATCACACGCGGAATAGAACACCTAATGAAGCGCAAATACACCACAAGGCGGCAGCCGAGAGATCCCTTGCGCTTCAAAGATGAAAAACTTTCCGAATGCCAAATCCGCCAGGGTGCAGAACTTGCGATGAGAGAGAGATGTTTTAAAGTGGGAGGAAGGGGGCTAGGCTGGGAAGGTGACGCATAGCCGAAATGGCCTCAAAATTCAGGCTCACATTGGCAACGGTGGCGCATTCAACGGCACCAGCTCCTTCCAGAGCAGCATGCATGGCGATTGTTCATCGATATTGTGATTAAAGCGCCACT
>JAULBV010227037.1:0-13729 GCA_032358295.1 Pterothamnion heteromorphum | reverse complement strand
CAGAGCCACCACCTCGAAGGATTTCCGCTTTGAATGCATTTCAAGCACCGCAGCCGCCACGACGGGCAAGTACCCACGCACCACCACCAGCCGCCCGATGCGCACAGAATCCTCCACCACATCGACCAGCTGCTGCATCTGCTCCTTCAAGACCTCCCCCCCTTGTCCACCTCCGTGCGCTGCCCTCTGTCTGCACCGTGCAGTGGGCAGCTCGACGGAGGATATGTACGGAGTAGCACGACCCCACGGCGGGGAACACGGCTCGCGGCATGCCGGTGTCGCGCAGGTTGGCGCGCGACAGAGTCTACACGAGCAGACGCTTTTACGCGCTGCTCGCCAGGACGCTCGAGCGTCAAAAGCGTTCGCAAGAACTGCGGGAGGTCGGGCAGCGCGTCCACCAGGCCAGGGGAAAGTTGTCACAGTAGCGCGGCACGGGGGACAGCGGCGGGGTGAGGGTGCGCAGCTGGTCTTGTAGGTCGTCGACAGCCGCGGCCACCGCCGGGCTCGGCGGCGGCGGCGGCGGATTGTTGGTTTCTGGTTCGAGCGCGGGCGAGACTTCGTGGCTGAGGGTGGTGGTGCGCGGGATGGAGACCGGGGTGGTCGGCGCGCGCGTGGGCGGCCAACGGTCCATCAGGAGCCGGCCACGCTGTCGTTCGTCGAGGCCGGTACTTGTATTATTGCGGTTGGTCAACCAGTTGTTGCGTGTCGTATTCCGGTTGGTCACCCAGTTGATGTAAGCGCTGGCATTGCATTACAGTGGGTCATCGCCGGATGCAGCGTAATGCAAATGCCTTGGGGTGATCCAACAGCGCAGCCCGCGGCACGTCTTTGCCCGCCCGCGGCCTGCCGCACGTTTCCGCCGTCCCCGCCGCCTCTCTCGCCGCTACCAGGCCACCGGACTGCGCTCTGGTCGCGCGTCTGCTCTGTCCGCCTGCGCACATCCCGCCATCCGTGCTGCTGTGCGCACTGTTGCTACGCTCGCCGTGCGGGCGCCCGCGCTTCCCGCGATGTTCATCTCGTCGCACTCCGTGCTGCTGGGCCTCTCCTCCCCCAAGTCCCAAACCCTGCCCTTATTAGCTCCCATCCACCCCCGCCCGCATTCCGCGCGCGCAATGGCCCACGCAGAAGTGCTGGTACGAGGACGGCATCTGCGGCACGGCCCTCCTCCACCCGATCAAGCGCATGCCCAAGTTCCACAACTCCGGTGGCCTGTTCTACCCCTCCAAGGGCCACCGCCCCCCGTCGTCACATACGGTTCTACACCTCTCGCGCAAGGCCTTTCTCCAGGCCTTGTTTCTGCCCGGTGCCCTCTTCCTCATCTTGGTCACCAACAGAACCACCTCGCCGTCCGTGCCCAACTAGTCCGCACCGGGCACCCCCCAGTCCATACCCTAGGCGTCGCATCTCCGGGCGATGTATTCAATACCCTGGCCTCGCGCACACTGGGCTCCGGTGCACCGGAAAAATACACCTCCCCGACCTTCTTTCAACGTGCCGCGCGCTGACGTGCGTCCGGGTGTCACCATCGTTTCCGTCAGCATGGGCCGGCACGAGAAAACCAAGAAGACTTCCCCGGCCTGGATGGCCGTCAAATATGTGGATGATATCATTACCGTCTAATGGAGCTGCACCCGCCGCTGGAAACCGCGACCGCGACGAGAACGAGGTCCATCCCAACGGCGACGTCTTCATCCGCTGCAAAGGTTTCCTCGACCTTCGGCGGCTACGACAACCGCATCCTGACTTACGGCTGGTACGATGAGGGTCTCTACAGCTATCTCAGTACTGCTGGTTTCCAGAAGCTCAACATCTCGTACGACCACGTGTCCCACGTCAAGAATGGCAACAGCGGCTGTGGAAGGTCCGGTTTCAAAGTCGGCGCTTCGAGACCGGTCGCAGCTCGCTCCTTCCCGCGAAGCTCAAGGCATGTGGAAGGGGTATGTCTACCGCTACGATAGCGTCAATTCCGTCAAGCCCAGCTCGGTTGTGGTTACCGTCAGCTTCTAGCCCGGAAAACTGAAGATTCATAATCACCCCGACGTGAACGCGTGGGTCGAGCCCCTCGCCCCCACCCCCGGTCGCCGCCTGCACGACTCGTACTTCCTGCCGAGGAAAACCATCGCCGCTCTCCCGAACAAGCAGAAGGAGGTACTTCAGCGTCGCATCAAGGCTCGTATTGGTAAGCGCGAATGGCGACTCGTGTCGAGCTGGACGCCGCTGGCCGCAACGATGAGATGGTTGATATCGACTCGCTTCCGACGCCGGGTGTTCTTCTGTGCCACTACATGCAAGGGCTTGACAAATTACTACGCCAAAATGGCAGTTAGACACCGAGATGGTGTCCAACTGGGAGTTGGTTGTCGCGTGGGCATCGTATAGCTCACATTGAGGCCCGCTTCTCCGACATATACAAGAGCCCACGTGTGGTTCTGGATCTTCTCGAGAAGATCCCCGTGGAGTGGTCGTTCACTGATGTTGAGAAGTGGGACAATGGCTGGTCCCACTTCCACTTCCCTAAGTACATGGATATCGAAGACAGCGGTGCTATCAAGGCAAAAAGATCATCGACCTGCCGAGAAAGCATCTGTACTTCAAGGGCGCGTACATTATCGAAGTGGAGAAAAGTGAGCTGACCAACTGGAATAAGGGCAATGGGCTGTCGCAGCTTTAAAAACGAACCACAGCGGTTTGGCTAGCTGCGAAATGCGGCGTTGTCGCGGCCGACTTGCGTGATCAGGGGGCGCGCGCACCCGGACAGTTGAGCTATCGCACCAGTCGCGCATTGTCTTCCACGACCTGAGGGTCATGCTCGTCGAGATCGTCGGGGTCGCCCGGCGCATCAGCGACGAGCAGCTCTGCCAGGAGTACAAGCATGAGTATGAGCAACTGGGCTGCGGCCCACTAAAAAGGAAGAAAAGTGGCCAGGTCTTTCCGGCGGCGCTGTGGTCGGCGACCTGGTGGATTTGTGAGGAGAAGAAAACGACGATGGTGGGAATGACGACGAACAGCACGGCGACCATCAGTGAGTGGTGGAGCGAAAAGAGCCAATCGGTCAACAGCAGCACGACGCGGTCGGACGCAACGGACGCAACGGACGAACCGGCGCGAAGCTGGGCGCCTAAGGGGTAGGAAGCACGGGGCATTCGCCGTAGTAGGCCACGCTTGCGCCGAGCTTCCGCTTGATGAAGTAGATATGCTCGCTTAGTCTGTAGTAAACAATGCGGAGTAGCCAACTTGGCCTTCAAGGCGGAAGCGCCTTCAAGCGCGAAAGGGATCAAGACTTCATCTTGATCACTTTCGCGCGAGACTACATGTACAATGGCCCACCCTGATTATCTGATAGAAGCCGAGCCGGGGGCGTGAAGCGACAGCCAGCGCGAAAAGGCGCGTGTAAGCGCAAGCATGGAGTTCCGTGAGTCACGAGTGGTGGACAGACGTTGACGACGGACTTGGGCTTGATTGGTAAGGTCCGGTTCGGTCTCGAGCGCGGAGAGGTCCTAGACTACATTGTCGCACGGGAAGGCAAAGAAGATGTCGGGAAGTCACGCCCCTGACGGCAGCGGCCACGGGAGCAAGCCGGTACCGCTCGCCGTAACGGGCATCGAGAACGACGCACACGGCGCCCAGAAGTGCGGTGTCCAGGCGGGCCTCGACCCGGACATCTGGCGCCATCGCCGCCATCGACCGCCATCTTGTGGGCCGACCTGCAAGTTGGACGAAGGAGACCCAGCCCGTGCTGCCTTCGCCAGCGGCTTCTGCCACTACGGCGCTACGAGATATATTGCTTAAGGCGGCGCGGAACATGCGTACGAGGCGGAAGCGGGAGCTGGTTGAGTGTGATTTGCGGCATCTACTTGTGGTGAATATGCTTTCGGGTGTGAAGTACAGTGGCGAAGCCGGCCTCCACTCTGGAGCAGGAGTTGACTTGATCATCAGTGAGGGGGAACTTGTTTTCTCACAGAAGCGAAATCTCGACGTGTCCGTGGGCTGTGCCGGTAAGCTGTTGAAAAGCTGCGGGCGTAGCTTACTGCGCCGCCGTAAGCTACGCCCGCTGCTTCTCAACAGCCCTAACGGCGCCGATTGCTTGCTCTCGACGGATGCGGAAGATGGAGATGCGTGACCAACGGCACTGTGTAGCGTGTGTGAGCGTGGCGCCGCGACGGCGGGCCTCCCAGCGCACCTGGCCGAGCAACGGAAAGCCGGCCGCTGCCGCGGTGCCAGTGCCAGGCCCGCGTGCTCGGGTAGCAGACCGGGCTTGGGGGAGCACTGTATAGGTCGGCGGCAGCGCTCAGGTAGTGGCCAAACACCTGTGGCAGCGTGGCTTGGCCGTGCAGGTTATCGCTCACGTCGTGAAGCAGACGGATGTGCGAGACAGTCCGGGGCGAGAGCGATGCGGGAAGAAGAAGCGCTATGGGGGCGTATCTACATCCCGGGCGTGATGTGCGTTATGGGGTGTTCTTCTTCTTCGTCGGTGGCCGGTGACGCGGGCTGATGGCGCGCATCGGTAAGGCCCTTAGGTTCGGAGACGCTTCGTTGCGCTTCGCGTGTCTCGTATTTAAGGTATACGGAGTAGGATAACAACACCCCACAGAAAATAGCCAGCGCCACTTCTGGTTGGCCATATAACTACTTTCTTAGTTCGTCTTGAAGCGTGCACCAATAGCAATGCAGAGACGAAAAGACATTTATAAACGGACCAATAAGGAGCGTGCAACATACAGAGCAGTGTCAAACTGGGGGAAGATGGTGCTACGAGATAAGTAGTACTTATATAGATGGTGCTACGAGATAAGCAGTACTCATCTCGATGGTGCTACGAGATAGTACTTTTCTCGTAGCACCATCTTCCCCCACTAGGAATATACTACTATACTAGAAGTTTGACATATGGTGGTACCATACAACGCGATTTAAATTTGGCCATCCACGTCATACGACGTGGACAGCGTAATTTAAATCGCGTTTTATGGTACGCGTTTTCTCGTTGAACAGTCGTTGATCCACTGCGTCCGAGCCATGCCACGTGCGCCACGTGTGTCACATTTGCGTTTCGTTCCGGAGAAGTGCCGCGGCGTACAAGAGTACATTCCGTGGCCCGCACAACGCACTGTCGCTCCGTAGCCCCGACACCACCGTCATCGCGCCCCATGTCACCTCGCTGCGTCGCCTTGCCTCCGCCATGCACGTCGCGCCTACCGCATGCAGCTTTACTCAGTGTCGTCGCTGGATTTCGACCTGTCGCTTCTCGTGCAGACATCCATCACCAGCGTCATCCGTGCCGGCGGCGCCACCACCGTCCAGCACAACTCATGCGCGCGCGCTTGTGCTGCTCGCTGGCTTGTCGCACATCTCGCTCATCGCCATTGGTCCCCGTGTCTGTGGCATTAAGGTGAACCAAGTCATGCCCGCCGCGCTTGGTACTCGCCGTCGCCAGTCCGCTCCGCCGCGCCGTCCCCGCCACAATACGTGGCGGCGACACCGATCGGGCTCGAAAACGGGCACTCATGTTTCGTGCTCGGCCTCGCCGTCGCGTCGTCGCGCTCGTCGCCGTCGGCCTCCGTGTCGGAGGCGCTTCCTTCGATCTCACACAAGTACAAGTGCTCGCGCTGCTGGGCTCTTGAAATTACCGCAGTTCTGGCTCGGCGCCGCGCGCACCGCACGAGTCGGCTGGTTCGGGACAAGGGACGCCCTGGTGCCATACCCACGCGTCTTCGAGGCCACCCCGCCGCTTGCCTTGCTCAAGCAATTCAAGCCGGTTCCAGCGAGCCTTTGGGAGCCTCGCTGGGACGCGTTGTTCCGCCCCCAGCCCCGTTGGCAGCAAGGTAGTATGTCATACATCACCCGGAATCGCCCATTGCGATCCGGAGGCTCTCACGGCCGAACGAACAGGGCATGTCGCCCGTTTCGGTCTCGCCGACTTCAGAAAGTCATGCTGCAGACGGACAGGTACCCTGAGCTCGTGGACCCGCCTCCATCCTATCTCTGTGACGCGCGCAGCGCACGTGTTGACGGATCTCGCAGAGTTGGGGCACTAGCGGCGCTTCTATGCGTCACCAAGTCCCGTCCTGCACTGCGTGACGGACATCACAAAATAAGAGCTCTGTCGCCACAATAACGATGTGGAACGCGCCCAAAACAGCCGCCAAACGCCTTTTGCCTCCCCGGCCGCTTCTATGGAGCCCGAGAACGCTGTGATGCGACGTCGGAGCCGGCCGTTGTGGACTCTGCAGTGCATTGTACCCCGGCAGCTGTGGTGCACCGGGACTGCAGGACGAACCAGCCGGCCGATCCAGCCGGTCGAGGACTCCGCACCAGCGTCCCGTGCTGCTCGCGCTCGCTGGCATGCTTCTGCTCATCGGAAAAATCTTCGCTCGTCTCGGGCTGCCGCGCACCGCCCAAGACGGGCTACGTCGGATGTCGGGTCTGCAGCGGCGGTGCCAGTGGCTACAAGTTCAAGATCCTTCTTGGGCTCCCCCTTCCGCTTCTTTGGGGACTAGAAAGCTGCGATGCGACACCGCAGTCAGCCCCTGTGGCATCTACTGTGGACGCGGTCGGGCGCCGCGAATTGCTACGGACCTGGTTTGAACGAGACGGCTGTTCAGGCCGCCCGGATGCTCGATGCCTTCGTCGCGCTCTTCTGCAAGACGCTAATGCGCCGCACGTGGTTGTTTAAGTCCTGGTTCGACCAGGGCTGCCGCGCACCGCCCAAGTTGGGCTTCTTCGGAGATTTGCAGGGCTGGCGCTGCACTGCGGTGGCGCCAGCGGCCGCACGTTCAAGTGCATCATAAACCTCCAAGCGCGTTTCGGCCGCGCTTGGTCCGCGCCGGAAGCCCCCACACTTTGTGCACGGGGGGGCATGGACTCATGGGACACATTGGCAGCCACACCGGTTCGTTGGAGAGTCGTGCACGGACGAGCTGTGGGCTGTCGCGGCCGTGATATCGCCGCCGACGCAGGCCTATCCGTTCGTGACGGTGGCGCTTCAGGGCGTCAACCGCCTCAGTCTCTCCTCGGTCGGACGTCTGCCTCACCCCACGTCCGACTTCATTGAATCCTTTCAAGCTACCTCCGTCATGTGGCGTCCCGGCGCCACACAGCTCCCGCGGGAACGCACGCTTCTGCGTTCGCGTCGCTCTTCGCGGCAGAAGGTCTGCGCCTCACTGCACATGATGGCATGCCGTTGCTCACGCCTGCGCTGCAACGCTCCACGCACGCGCATGTGCCCTTATATGTGTTGTTACTATGCGCCCGCATCCGCCGCTGCCGACGCTCAATGAATGTCTGTGTCGAGCGTACACGATGGCGTTCGGGCTATTGAGACCGTGGCCGTGTCTTTTACGCAGTCCGACGCGCCGCAGCCCACTGCATCCATCTCGCGTGCGCCCAAGCGCGCGCGGCTTGCCGGCACGGCCGCTATGGTCAAGCGCGTGCGTTTCGCAGACGCCTTGCCTCCGCCTCGTACGCCCGTTCCCTCGCTCTCGCCGCCTTGTTGGTATCGCTCTGCCCGGTGTGCGTGCGGCGCAGCATGCTCGTCACGTGCGCCCTGCGTTCTAGCTCTGACGCGCCATGTTAACCGCGCTGCGCTGCGCGTTGTGGGCCAGGTCGGCGCCAAGTGCATATGTGTGTGCGTCGCGCGACACTCTACGGCTGCCATGGCATTCAGTCCGCGCCCTTGCGCGTTCCACTCCGTCGCCTTCGCTGCGCGGTGCATGTCGGACTCCGCCGTGCGCACGAAGTCAGCGGGGCCGCGCTAGGTCGATATCATTCGGCGCCGAACGCAATGCTTCTGGACGGTGTACTCCGTGCTGTTGACCACGCTGTTCTTTAACGACCACTTCCCGTTCGACATGACCGAAAACATCCGGCACGACGCGGTAGACTTGCCGCGCTTGTATCGAAAGGCCTCGCACACCGTAGAATGTAGGAAGCCAAGCCCGTCGGTGCACACCACCCCCTGTCGCCTTCAGCCAAGCCGAACGCCGCGAAACGGCAGCACGACTTCATCACTGGCCCCACAGCGCTCAACTCGCGCGAGTTCCGCCGTTGAACCAGCCACATTTGGTGGTGCACGGAGCGCAGGTCGCGCACGGACCACTGGAACCCCATGCGCGCCCAAGCACCGAGCGAGTCGGAGAAGTACGCTGTGCGTGGCGCGTGTGGTGCGCGGCCGGTCGCTGGCCAGTGGCCGGTCAGTCAAACTCCCGATAGCTCGCCATGCCCGGTGAGTAGGAAAATTAGCTGGTTTCAATGACCAACAGAATCGGCAGCGGGATGTGCTTGAGCACTGCGTATCGCAGGAGAAGGTGCCATGCAAAGAAGTACCTCTTGAACAAGGGGTGCTAGCCGTCGCCCGAACTTCTGTAGTAGGCGAAGTCGAAGGGAAGCAGACAGCGGAAGGCATCTTGGCACAAAAGCAGGCAGCCTCATCTGTGGTAGACGGCTGTGGAGGAGGCAAGTAGACTGTTGAATACGTCAAGATACGGCAACAGTCTACTGAACAGAAGACGCGTGCCGATGAAGAATATTTCTTTCGTGGCATAGTAGGCTTTGGTGTGAGGAAAGAGTGACGGCGCTGCGCGGCAGCTTGGGCAGCTCCTGTATAACATGCATGTACGGACAGACAAGCGTAGCGACAGAGAAGAACCGACTGCTGCGCCTCAGCCGTGGTGAGGAGGAATATATAATCTCTCGCATATCGACCGGCTGTCGTAGATTGTGCTCTAGCGGAATGCGCGCTTGCAGTATGTTGTGCAATTGGCGCTGCCTCAAACGCGTGGAAGATCGCGCGCCAGGGAGCTGCCGTCGCTCGGCGCGACCACGATGACGTCTGCCCGTCCCAGTGCACGCAGACTGACGAGTTGGAGGCCGGTAATATTCGGCTCGGAGTATACCGCGTTGTGTTTACCGCTCCCGGCTTTGGTACACCCGAGAAGAGAAACGAGACCGATGGCAGGATGCATGTCGCGACGAATAATAGCCGGCTGGCCGCGTGGACATGAAAAAGGAGACGGCGACGGCTCGGCCGTAGAGATAGGGCTGGCAGACGGGGTCGGCACTTGTAGCAGAGGCAGAGGCGGCGAAGTCGGCAGTGGAGACAGAGTCGGCTGCGGGAGCGATAGCTTTAATGGCGACGAAGCCACCAGATTGGGGAATGAAGAAGCCAGCAGCGTGAAAGGGCGGTGACAAAAGGTGGGACTGGAATGGAAAGAGAGTTGAGCTACTATAGTATATGTGCGTGTTTGCGCGTGTGCGGCGGGAATGGCGAGAGCTGCGCGGTGTGTGACCGAAGCTGAAGGCCGCAGAGCGGTTTGCCAGGAACGGACGAAGATCCGTGAGTGGAACGGGCGCATATCTTTGCAACGTGGTAGGAAGTGGAGAATACGAGAACTCGGTAGTGCCAGATGAAGAAAGTGGTGCGCCGGCGGATGCGGCGGTAGGGCGAGGCGGTGAGCGAGGTGGGTGCGACGCGGGAGGGGCGCAAGTGGGTGATATCGGTGGTGGCCGTGGACGGCTAGGTTACGCCGAACGGGTTGATGTTGGGAAGATCACGGGGACTGTTGCAGCTCGGGGACGGAGGCCGGCGCGGGCCGTTTGGCACGTCAGCCAAGACGGCCAGGGAAAAAACCTGCTGGCGGCGCTGGCGTCACTACGCTTGGTACGCACCTAGAGCCACGGCAAACGCGGGAAGTCTGGCTATCAGGGCGCCAACCCAGTGAGCGCCTGGGTATGGGCGGGACTCGTGGGGCGTTGTTGGCGCCTGGTTGTGGCGGAAGGCGTGGCTGTAGCAGTGGCGTGCCGCGGCGCACAGCAGCAGCCGAGGTGCGTGAAACATGAGCAGCGGGGGTTTCATCGCTACGCCGGGGAGCTTCCGGTAGGCAGCTGAGGTGCTGCCGCGGGGCGCGGCGCACGGCGTTCCGGCGTGCGCTGACACACGCTGCATGCAGCGGTGGCCATGACCGCTTCCGGTCCACAATACTGGCTCTAAACCGCGTACTGGCTCGTGCAAAAACACACTCCATCGCCGCCAAGTGGTAACTCGCACACGTCGACACGTCCCCCCCGTTTCCCACTTGGCAACGTTTACGCCTTCCCGCCCAAGTCCGGTACACAGAGTTTGGTCGACCTGACCCGTCACCTTGCGCGTGCTACACTCGCCGGCGGCACGATGTTGCCTGCGGCCACGCAGCCCAGCGCTGCGCCCCAGTTGCAACTGCCCACAGTGGCGAAGCGCAAGCCCATTCTTGCGACGGCGTGGGCCGTCGCCGGCATGGGTTCGCGCTTCGCCACGATGGGCGCGGAGCCCATCATCACCAGCTCCACCACCGAGTAGCACAGCGCCTCGTGGTCCGCCTCAGCGCTCAGCCTCCTTCCACAGCCTCTCCACGAGCCACTTCTCCAATTCTATTCCCAGCACATTCTCACGCCTTCATCATTGCTAGCCTAGCAATGATGAAGGCGTGAGAATGTGCTGGGAATAGCAATGCTAGCCCCGTGGCCGACGACGACGTGGTGACAATGTCCGCGGTCCGCGAAACTCCATCATGTCCGTCGCCAACCGCTTCGCCCCACCCCGCCTGGCCGCAGCCACCTAATCACAACCACAGACCCGGGCAACACACGCGCCAAACACGGCCAGCCACCTCTCACCCGGTCGTGCGATAGACCCAATACTCCGTGCAGCAGCTGCATGCCCGTACTGCCGCGAACGGTGCTATCGCCGCCAAACACGGCCATGTTCCAGAAGCGCAGCTTGAGAAGCTGTCACGCCGTATCACTGATAGCACCGTAAGCGTTGATGGAGGAGGTACGTGGTACGCATGGCGTTGCGCTGCACGGAAACTCGCATAGCACGGAGCTTGCGGGAAGCTTTTGGGTGCACGTTAACGTCCAGATTGCACCTCGCCTCCCGCTTTGCTTTAGAAAAAGTTCATTGACCCCCGTAGTGCGTTTGGCGACACACTCCGCGTCGCCCTGCTACGCTCCCTTTGCGCTGGTCGCCAACTCCGTGCATGCATGCTGCACAACCCGCCTCATCTGACCCCTTAACACCCCCACCCCCACCCTCTGCATCATCTCCAAGTCCTTCGACTCCCGCGAGCATAAGCCACCCCCACCACCATCCCAAACGATGCGTCTACCGCCAGGAACGACCCCAACCTCTTCACGGTAACCGAAACAGTCTGAAACCACACCCTCTTCGTCGTTACAGCGCCGCACATGTCTTTACTCTTTCGGTACTCATCGTTCTTCGTTCATATGTGCCCGTCATCACCCAAATCAATAACATCTGAGCCGCAAGTTTCTGCACTCTTTCAGTTTCAGAATTCACTCTTCTCTGGCTTTCACGAGCTTCTTCACCAAAACATTGTATGAGTTTCTTCCTCCTTGTTCTCATGCTCTTCGCTGCTACCCTCTCCACATCACTTTTCTTTGTCGTCTGCGACCGCACCAACCTCACCGGAGCAGTCCTTCAGATCGCTTTTTCCGACAACATTCGCATGAATCTCTTGAACATGAGCGACGAGCTCCTTCTTCAGTCGGTAGTGTTTGCCACATTTCCCGCACAACCACTGATGGCGACCCAAATGCACGTTGGCGAAGTGCTTGTTCAGCTCGTGTCGGAACGAAAACCGGGCCGTACACTTGGAGCAGTGGAAAGGGCGGATCAGGAGGTGCACGCTCTTGACGTGCTTGTTTAGGTTGCCTTTGCTTGTCAGATACGGGGTTAGAATGGCACAAAAAGAACAAAAAGAAGTACTGGAGAAGACATAACAGAGACGAACCTTTCCTCCTGAAGCTTTTTTCGCACGATGAACATTGGTAATGGGTTGCCTTCTTGTGAAACATCCTACATGATCATAGTAGACATAGGTCAGTGGTTAGTGCACATCGCGGGAAGGTCTTTGAAGGCATTTGCCTCTTATTGGAATAGGAATGAATGGTACCAACATACGTTATGTGGGTATGGAGGTTTACGTCGCTGTTGAATGAGGCATTGCAAGACTTGCACTTGAATTCCCGAGGTTCAATTACTTCGGAAGCTGTTCGTGACTCGGTTGGTGCGATCAAGCTGTTCGACGGGGCCATGGAACACGGTTCACGAATTGTGCGCGGAGGCATATCAACCTGTTTCGACGAGGCACCGAGAGCGCTGGTACCTTGGTGGTTGGGATCCTCTTGTCCACTTCCGACGCCGCTTGTGGCGACCAGAACTTTGCTCCTCATCTCGCGACACTTGGTGGAATGGTTGTTGATGCTTGAGGTTCTTGGAGTGCGATGCATCCTGGATGGACTCTCCGTTGCTTGGGGGTGAACGATCGAAGGCCGCACGGTTAAAGGATGGATACGGATGATGCTGTCGTCGGCTTGCCTAGGTCCGGGCGGAATGGCGACCGGAGTCATGAAGTGGGTCGACTTACAAGTAGGAATCATTCCGCTCCGGGAAAAAGAACGCTCAAGGAAATCGCCAAAGCGCGCTTTCTAGCCGGGAATAGCCGTTCAAGGACTGTTTCCCTGCTATAGCATATGTGGCCCTTTGCATTACTTTGGGCCAATATATGGCCCGATGTAATGCAACGGGGCACTGAAACATAGTGATTGTTGAAGGTTACACGACATGGCGGAAGTCATTAGTTTTGAGTGAGCTGGCGAGTACGTTGATTCGATCTTCTGGCTGTACACCGGATCTATCGCATCACCGTTGGGTTCAGTTTTCCACCGCATCATATTCCACTTCGAACGAACCCTCGCCCGACCCCTATACAATTTGGCAAACATTTCTCAATACTGGAAAATATGCAAGCTGAGGCTCGTTGGCCCCAGTCATAATTACTGCTCTCGTCGAATGAATCGACTACCTTGTCCGAATACATCCATAATTTTCCTTGAAAAGCTCTTCTATGCTTGTTTAAACAAACTCATTTTCCTGCATTTAGAACGAGTTAGATCGTATCTTCGTTTGATGAGTGAGAAGTAGTGCAAACGACAGATGAGTTTAAAAACCAGAGCGCCTTGGTAGAAAGTGAGTTATAACACGGGGGGGTGCCTTTGGCACCATGGTGCAAGCTAGGTCGAGGCCGGCGAAAAAGCACTCGTACTTTCGAAAAGTTCTCCGAAATTCGTTCCGTAAAACTGCAGTCTATCTGGAGAAAAAACGTCTACGGACATCATACATACTCTGCTGCAGCCGAATATCGGTTGTTTACGAGAGGGCTGCAGAGCGACCGCTCATAGAAAGAAGTTTTTCTAAGAAATCGTTCCTCAGTTTTGATTTGCACGTCGCAACCGGCCGTTTCAACTTCGGGCTTTAAACTATACAAAAACACTCCTAAAGCAATACTCTGTATCTCCTCGCTTCCGAAACGATCTTCGCCTAGCCTCTCTTTCACCCTCCTGATGAGCGTTTAAATCCAGTACAGTAGCGAAAATAAGTATGTGTCGTTTTTTCTCGATAAGACAAATTAACTGCGCTTTTAACCCTTTCCGAGGGGAATGCCCATTTTCAGGAATGCAGCCATACAAAGCAAGCACTATGCAGTAGAAAGCCTTCAGTGCGTAACTTTGGACAGTACATCATGCCGATTTTGAATATTCCTACACACGGCGGTTCGCAAAAAGAAGCACTACGTATGGGTAAGGAGAGCGGGAGGGTGTGTGGCCCGCTGGCACTGTAACGCATTACGGTGTGTACCGCGCGCATATGCGCGCTCGCGATGTGCAGCAATATTAC
>JAULBV010226926.1:0-13757 GCA_032358295.1 Pterothamnion heteromorphum | reverse complement strand
GATTGAATTTGATCCAAGCCTACATATTTTGTATATCCAAATAAAAATCTCATGACAGCTTTTTTAGTAACTGCAACATATTCATGGCGAAATAAAGCTTCTTCGTAATTGTCTTTTTCTTCAAAATAATCATTACCTGATCTGAGAAAAATAGTGTATAAAGATCTTTTTAATGGGCATTTTTTCCAAAAATAAGATGGTTCTACCCAAAGAACAGTGTCATAATTAGTCAAGGAAAATTTACTTTTATCAACATTCAATATGGATTCAGTTTTCCATATAAACTGAGCGACATTATTAGATTGATTACAACCTATTTTTAGATAAAACCCATCAATATCTTCTTGAAATAAGCCTGCAAATCTTTCTCTACAAGTTTCAAACATTAATGGACTTTTATCTAAAGCAAAAGATCCAATGCCAACATTAATGTTAAAAGAATTAAGCAATTTAGTGTCTAGAAAATTATCATTGATCATAAAAAACATTGAAATTTTTAGGAACAGGATCGGTAATTATCTTACATTCATCATCAATATTATCAAATTCTATAGGAATAATAACAACCTCTTTAAGTGGAAGATGATTTTTTACTGACAGATGTTCTCTTATAAAATCTTTGTAAGCATAATTATCATTCGATTTAAATGGAACGGTTTGAAATTCATAATCATCATCATCATCGCTAATATTATTTATTTGTTTTGAATTATTTAATTTAAAAAGTAACAAACTATTAAGTATCTTTGAATCCTGATTTTTTCTACAATCAACATCTAAATTCAAATTACCAAACTTTAACACATGATGCATTTTATCTAAACATTCAAAAGTTAAGCAACCTAAGTTGCTAATTTTTTGATTTCTTTTAGAAAATGACAATATTGATTTGTCAAATCTAAACCAAAAATGATTTTGGATATGATTTGGACTTTGAAAGTTTTTAACAATGCTATTTATGTTATTTCTATATAATTTGGCATAGGGATAATTCGTATTAGCATCTGAAATTGAGCTTTCATGTAAAACAGATCTTCCTAACAATTCGATTCCTACATCATTGCCAAAATCATCCCATTTCCAAATCCAATCACTTTCAGAAGTTTCATAAAAATCATTTATAAGAATGACTTCTAATATATTTCCTGGAAATATTCTCAAATCAATAGATTCTGGATCAAACACAGTAATGAAATTGTACTTAGATTCATTACTAGAATCGAGAATGACAATTAATCTACAACTTTTAGATTTAGATTCAACCCAAATTTCACCTAAATAATTAGAAGAATAATTAGCCCATTCATCAACAAACGTTGATTTTTTAATATAAAATTTTGTAAAGTTTTCAGCAGATTCTTGTTTGTGAACATATAAATTATCATTTGAAAAAATCACACTAGGAGATTCGTACAAATCCTTATTTAACCACAAACAAATACATTGATCCTGATTCAATCGAACCATGTGTTTTGAAGAAGTTGGATCTATGATCCTGATACAAGAATTAGATTTACTCATTTATAAGCTTCACCAACCAATCAGTCTCTTTAGTTTTGCAAATGTTATAAAAATGATATAACCAAATTTCATACATGTGATTTAATTCTTTTTTCAAGAAAAGAATACATGAATTAATATAATTTTCTCTAATACCAAAATCTAAATCTTTTTGAAGAGTCAAGCAAACTGTAACTAAAAAAGATTTGTTCAAATTTTTTGAAAGCCAAGTGTCACTTACATGTAAAAAAAATTCCCAAGCAGCAAAAATTTTATTACGTTCTTCAATACACATAAAGCCATCTGATTTTATTGAACTAACAAGATTCAATATATTTGATTCATATTGATCCCAATTAAGATAAATAGGCTCATCCAATACACTACTAAACATGCTAAAATGATTGCAACTGTCAAAAATCACATTATTATAATTGATTTGAAAGAATCCTGGATGCCTCTCCTGTTCATTCCAAGATATTGATAAAATTCTTTTATCAAAAGAATTTTTAGAAACAAGGAAAACATCTGTTTTTTTCCTATAATGTATTATTGGAATTTTTAACTTGTTTCTTTTCAAATATTCTTCATGTAAGGCCAATCCCATTTTCAGTCAACTTTCCTTGTAGCAAATTCAAAGTATTCACCCAGCATCTGTCTTTTTCACTCCAAACAATAGGATATTCTTTTGGAATTAAATATAAAAAATCAAAAAGTTCTCCATTTGATTTTGATCTTTCCAAAGATCTTTTAAATAAAAGTGGGTGTATATTTGAATATTTCTTATTAAGAGATTCTTGAATTCTGTCCATATTAAAACTTTATATTAAAAATGTGTTTTTTGCAACATATATATCGCATGAAATTTAAAGATTTTATAAAAATATCAGAAGAACAAAGTGGAACAGATAAAGGTTTGATGGGATATCCTATGGCATCAAATGTTAAAAAACCGTCTGATGGGCAACCATTTAAGAATTTAGGCTCAATTGCTGGAGCTACGCCAAGAGGCAAAACTGGTGGTTCAGGTGCCCCAATGATGATGAAAAAGATTTAACGAATAATTTCTGAAACTTGAAGATAACTATCTGGAGTTTTATTGAGCACAACTTCATTAGTTAAATCTTTCATATACCTAAAAAAAGCACGATCAAAATAATCGTAACTTTCAAAGCCTAAAATTGACTTTAAAGATTCTTGTGGCTCACTCTTAGCACACTTTTCAAGAAAATGAAGGTACATGTTTTCTCCAAACTCCTTTCTAATCATAAGACAGAAAATTAAAGAACAATTGTCATACAATCTTCTTTTATCTTGCGTCATAAGATCATACTTTTCTCTCGTCATTTCCATTATACCTTGAGAAAAGTAAACATATTCATTCTTATCTAAATATACTCTTAGATCTTTAATGTTGCTACGAATTTGATCTAAAGAGCCATTTAAATTAGACATTCCCTTATAAGACCATAAAGGAAATTTAGCATTAAATTTTTGAGAAAATTCAGCCAAACATATTTCAGTCAATGGTATTGGAATTGTGTTTGATGGCGAACCATCAATCAAAAGAAAAACAATTAATTCTTTAATCTTATTAGAATCATATCTAATTTCAACTTTAGTTTTGTTAAGATTAAAAAGCTTAGCATAAAGATCTTTATTGTCAACACAAATGAACTTGCATTGTACAGAGAAGTCTAAATCATGCATACCCCAATGTAAAAAAACCCAGCTCTTCACAAACTCTAAACGTTTATGAAGAAACTGAGCTTGAATGTCATTTAAACTACAAACAACAAAATTTTCGCTAGTCCAACGATTCCAAACTAAACCTTCAAGTTCTTTTGGCAAGCCATTTAAATAACTTACTTCAACAGAAACTTCATTCGGGCTATAAACCTTATGAATATCTCCATCGCCAAAAACTTTAGAATCTAAAGTTAACAAAATCGTTAGAATAATTAAAAATTTATGCATATCATGTCCAAATATTAAGCAGCTAATTCTAAAAATAAAGAATTTTCATCCCAATCTTTACGAATTTTATTTTTGTACAATTTAATCAATTGGCTAACTCTACTTTCAGAAATATCCCATTTTTCTCCAATTTCTTTCATAGAATATTCATCTAAAAAATAATTGCGAATAACTTCTTTTCCTTGATCATCTAAATTATGTGTAATCAAATCAAAGCATTCTTCTGATTTTGATTCCGGTTTAGATTCAATGGCATCTTTGTAAGAAAGTTCTCCATCTTCTGAGGATAAAGAATCTAAACTTAAGAAAGAATTGTACTTCCCATCTTTTACCCAACCTTGCTCTCTTAAATAATCGTGTATAGCACCAAAAATACGAGGATAAGCAAATGTAGAAAAAGCAACGCCAAATTTTTCATCAAAACGATTTGCAGCTTCTACAAGTCCCAAATATGCAGCAGATTTTAACTCTTCTACATCAATAAATTTTGGTAAAACCCTCTTCTTTTTAAATGCCAATTTATCAGCCATAGGTACGTATTGTACTATCAGTTCTTGAACAGTAACCATTTTAGTCTCCAGTAATTAATAATTAGTAACTTTTAAGTAGTTGCATTGTAACAACAATTTACATTATATACTAGTAGCATAATCAACTATTTTTTTAGCATTTTCAATTACTGAAGAATCTAAAGAAGAATTTATTATTTTGTTTAAAAACCAAATCTTCGTATTCATTAAATCATGATCTAAAACAACAAATCTGTATTTTTCCGAAAGCCCTAAGTAAGCCAAAGCCTCTTTTAAATCATTACAAGGATCAATATTGTCAAAATTAAACAGAAAATCAGAATTACATTTAATTGACTGGACCATAATTAAAATCAAATTGATCCAATTTCTGACATGAATTTCGCTTAACAAACATTCTGGTAATCTAAGCTCTACAGTAGGCTGAGAAAACGAAGGGCTCTTTTGATAAGACAAAAATCCAACAGTGTTTAAAGAAACACGTTTAGAATAATTCTCATGAACATCTAGATTTTTAGGAGCAATATTTTTCCAAAGCTCAATAGGATCTGAATAGGTAAGACCCATTTCATCGTAAACATCTCTTAAAGACTTGCAGTATTGATTGTTTTTCCTAGATGGATCGCAAATAGCAATCAATAAATGCTCAACTTTCATCCAACAAAAAATAAGCTTTTCCATATCAGATGTGGAAAAATCATTAACCTCTACATGTATGTGAAAGCCACAATTAGAATCAACTTTAGCATCATTATTGTAAAGAAATCTAGCTAATCTAGAAATATGATCTATATCATTCGTGCCAACTCCAATATAAGAAGCAATTTCCCACCCACATGTCCTATCAAACTTAACATGCCAATAAGAATTGCTCTTTGTTTGAGCCCAACCTTGAAATCCTGGAGTAACCTTAACAGGATGTTTAAAACCATAAAGAAATTCATATTCCTTCACTAAATTTCCAAGCTCTGATTTACTCAAATTGTTTAAAAGTTCAAATTCAACTCCAAAACGACGAGAAAAAGATAAATCCCGATATATTAAACCACACATCCTTGTGCTCCCAAAATCTTACTTCTTTGAAATCCCATCCCAATTGCTCTTATCTTTTGGCATTCCATCCCAATTAGGATTGAATTCTGAATAATTTGGAATTCTAGTTTGAACATCCAGTGAACTACGACTTTTAACAATGTTCATCCAATCTTTCTTTAAAACATCTGGATTTTTAGATCTTAGCGATCTAACCAATGATCCAGCAATTCCTATTAAAAGAATAGTATTAAATAAAGAGATAAATAGCAAAAAATAATTCATAAAAATCAACCTAAAACAGAGTCTGTCAAATTCACACGTACCTGAGACTTACTTATAGATACTTGAGATATTTTCAAATTCAAATCAGGACTGTCCATCCATGACTTGTTTTTAAATAAACCTATGTTATCAAAAATTAAGCTATGATATATCGTTGAATTAGGATTAATGATAGCCAAATCTGATTGTGTATTATAAGTAACATCAAAATCAAGAGTATTAATTATACTGCCACAAATATTATCTGGCAATATAGAAACAATTATTCTTGTATCAAAATCTTCTCCAGTATCTATAATTCTTCTGAAAATTTGAATTGATGTTTGCCAAAGAGGCGTTCCTAAATTTAATGATCCAAAAGAGTCAGAACACTTCAAATTAAAAACAAAATCCCAATTTTCAATATTATTGGATTCAAAAGATCTTCCTTTTAAGTGAAAATTTGATTGCCAAGAATCATCTGTTTCATTATATCTTAATTTAATATTGTTGCTAAAGCCAATGTTGTTTCTGTTCAAAAACTCTGTCAATTTATTATTCCTAGCAATATTGTGAGACATATTCACCATCATAGGAATGGAATAGCAACCGCATTTATTCAATACTTTGTTGATGCCAACAGCATTTCCAACATGAACATCTTTAGAAAAATTGACGACAGTTTGAATAACAAACATGTCATATCCTATTGATAAATTCGGAAGATTTACATTTCCTGGAGTAAATTGATAATCACCTGCAAAATAAATGATATTATCATTAGACGCCCAATGCCATACAGGTTTTTTAATTTTTGCAGAGCCATTTATTGTAACACTACCTGTGCCGAAATGAATTTTAGTTTTAATTATGGAATCTGCATCACCTGAAATTTCTAAATCTCCTGTTGATTTAAAAATCCAACTACCAGTTAACTTACCTTTACCACCTAATTTAATGCCACCTGATGGAACATTATAAAAAGGCTTTATTAATGCAATGCCACCTAGTTTAGAACCACCTAAAGGAACATCAAGATATGGAGTCACCAACGCAACTCCTCCAGATTTAGCCCCACCTAAAGGATATGCAAATGTTGGGTCTGAAGTTGCATGACCTCCTGCACGTAATCCTCTGCCAGTTCCATTCCAAACAAATCGATTAAAAACTCTAACTTTATTATCTCCATGTAAAATCAATCTTCCATTTGAACTTGTATGATAAGATGGACTCTTGGCAGTTTCGCCAGAAGACGATTCTAGACGAATAATAGAGCCATTAGGATCTTGATACAAAATTTCCAAAGAAATGTAATTAATTTTAGCTATTGTAGTAGGATATGAAGCTACAGATTTAACTTGAATAGCTACTCCAAAATTTTCATTTGAAATTTCTTCAGGAGTAAAATTTTCTGAATAAAAATCAGGATCTCTCCAACCATTCAATCCATAAGTTTTAATAGTCTGAATTAAGGGCCAATCAGTTCCAATGACTGCCATATTATCAGATATAATCTTATCTCCACTTAATAAATAAACCTTCTTATCTCTAACACTAACTTGAGTAGAAACCCTATCAACCCTAACTTTCAAAGATAAGATTTCTGCCCAAGGTGGCAAATCTATATTAAACCCACGAACAACCAATACATCTGAAGATTTAGAATAACTTACATCTACTTGAGAAAATAAACTATCATTTTTCACTACACGCTCAGCAAGAGCCCATTGCTCTTGATCTTTATCATCAAAATATGTTTCCACTTCATTTGGATAAGCAACGCCTGTAGTTTCTGACTGATTTCCACCAATGAAATCCCAACGACTAAAAGCTATTTTAGCAAAGCCACTTGATGAAACGCCTCCATAACTTCTATAAGAATTTGTCTTAGAACTTGCATTTCCACTAATAGAGAAAAAGCCTACAGAATCATGTGTAAAATCTAAAGTGTTTTTATGATAAGAATAAATAGACATGCTATTAAAGAATGCTCCTCCTGTACCGGAATATTCTCTAAATGCATTTAATTGGACTTTCATTTTAAAGCCAATAACTTCTAACAAATCTCTATCAACACAAAAATCTGCACATTGAGGAATACTGCAAACATCTATTAACTCAAGAGGATTGCAATCAAAATCTTCTTGAGTATTAGCTAAAACAGCATTTTCTGCTGGTCTTCTAAATCTTTGAACAGTGTCTATAGGAAACTTAAATTTTCTCTTACTTAATTTCTCGCATAATTCAGGAAGAGTTCTAGCATGTATATTGACTATAAATTTTTGACAACACTCTTCTTGAGGCAAACAAGGATCTTCAATCCCCTTACTTACAATGCGATACCAATAAATGCCTAACTGACCAACGTTCCATCTAATATTTGCAGACTTCCTAATTCTATAAGAAGTGTTCCAAGAGAAATCAACTGTTTTATTGAATCTAAAATTATATTCATAAAGCGAAGTTAAGCTTATTATGCCTGGTTTAGCAGACAATATGTATTTTAAAATATTGGAAACTGAGTTTCCACCAATTTTAATTTCACCAGAAGAATCGTAAGGTATTTGGCGACTTCCATACTTAACGAAAGTTACCCTAGAATTACCTGCGATCTTTAAAGGGGCTTTTTCATATAAAACTATTACATTTGATTCTGGCTCTTTCCACAAATCGCATCTTGTCTGTGGATTGTAAATATGCGAAATTTCTGAATCAGAAAGGGGCTTTCCATAAATTCTCAAATCGCTAAATCTACCTTCATACCAAGATGAAGGTCCGCCAAAATTAACACAATGACCTATTCTTATGCCAAAAAACACTTTTTTAAGACCAGAAGAATTTGGTGTTATTTGACCATCTAATTTTCCATTTAAATATATTCTGTTCTTACGCAAAATAGAATCATGCACAACAGTAACATGATGCCATTCACCTGCTACAAGGGGAGTGGTTCCAACTACAGTGTTAGATGTGTTAAAAGTTCCGCTTGAAGATGTATCAAATCTTAATTTAGAACCAGATCCAAAAGATACTGCCCAAGACCTGACGTTACCAGCAGCATTCCATCTGCTTACTATTATGTCACCTTGAGTCATAGTTTTAGGCTTAATCCAAAAACTAATTGTTACATTATTAGCCTCATTAAATTGCCTATTATAAGGAGTTTGATAAGCGTCATTAACCCCATCAAAATCTATAGCCCAACTATTTATGTCGCTATCAAAAACCCATTTGATAATTGGCATACCAGCAGGAACGCCATGTGTTCCACCAACTACATCATAAAGTTTTTTACTTCCAGGAAAAGCAAAAGACCACCAACTAATTAATTCACTATATTGTGGAGATAATGTGTTTGGCTTATTTGAAAACTTTTTACTAGATCCAAGCCTTGGAACATTTACAGGCGTTGCACCATAAACAAAACTAACATATTCATTATATGTTACAGGAACATGTGCCAATATACTTACTGTTGCGGTTCCACCAGGACGAACTCCACCAATAGGAGCAGAAGATCCTACAACTAATCCACCACTAGGAACAAAAATATCCCTAAATGTTACTCTTGCAGAACCAGCTAATTTAACAAATGCTTTTTCAAAAAAAGCAATAGTAGAAGTCGAATGATCTATCCACAAATCATATCTTGTTTGTGGATTGTAAATGTGCGAAATTTCTGAATCAGAAAGAGGTTTATCATAGATTCTCAAATCATCAAATCTACCTTCATACCAAGATGAAGTTCCAGTAAAGTTAACACTGGCACCTATTCTTATTCCAAAAAATACTTTTTTAAGACCAGAAGAATTTGGCGTTATTTGACCATCTAATTTTCCATTTAAATATATCTTACTCTTACGTGTAACAGAATCATGCACAACAGCAACATGATACCATTCACCTGCTACAAGAGGAGTAGTTCCATTAGTTGTATTGAATGTATTAAAAGTTCCATTTGAAGACGTATCAAATCTTAAAGTAGAACCAGCTCCAAAAGATACTGCCCAAGACCTGACGTTACCAGTAGCATTCCATCTGCTTACTATAACATCACCTTGAGTCATAGTTTTAGGCTTAATCCAAAAACTAAATGTTATGTTGTCAGACTCGTGCAATTGCCTACTATAGGGAGTTTGATAAGCGTCATTAACACCATCAAAATCTATAGTCCAATTGTTTTTATCACTATCAAAAACCCATTTGATGGTTGGCATACCAGTAGGAACGCCATGTCTTCCACCAACCACATCATAAAGCTTTCTACTTCCAGGAAAGGCAAAAGACCACCAACCAACTAACCCACTATATTGTGGAGATAATGTATTTGGCTTGAAAGAAGATTTCCTATTTCTAGCAATTGTAGAAATAGGAAACGCTCCAGTGAATGGAATTTGTTCTTGATTGTATACGGTCATTTATTTATTTTGCTTCAAGTCTATCTATTATTTTGCCGATCAATGGATGTCTAACGATAGAATTATTCTTAAATTCTACAACTCCAACACCATCTAAGCCACGCAATCTTTGCATTGTTTCAACTAAAGCATTTTTTCCAGGCAAATCACTTTGAGCAGGATCTCCTGTAATAAGAACCTTGCTAGTTGAATCGAAACGTGTCAAAAACAATTTTAATTGAGCCATTGTTGCATTTTGAGCTTCATCAAGGATGCAAATTGCATCTTCAAAGGTATTATGTGTAACAATAAAATCATCTGTTAAATACAAACTATCTTGAGCGTCAACAGATATACACTGACAATCATCTTCTCCAAAATATTCAATAGAAGAGATTAGTTTAAAAGACTTTGAATTATTTTTAAACTTATCATATTTTCTTTTCAATTTAAAAGGATTAATAGAAATTAAAATATCTACAACATAAGAAGGGCAAGTGTGTCTAATAACATGATCTTTATAAACATGACTATCTGACTCATCAAATTCACGTTTTCTACAATAAGCTGTACCCCCAAGAGATCTAACTAAAAACATAACATCTTCTGCCAATCTTTTAGAAGTAGAATAATATTGAATTCTAGAATTTCCAGATCTATGATTAAAAATACAACCATCTGTATCTAAAAGTCCTCTTAAAATTTCTAAACGAATTTCAGTAGAGTTTACTTTATAAACATCTGGAATAAATTTGTTATTAGATTTAGATCCTAACAATTTTAATTCATTAAGATTATTTAATAATGTGTTTTCATTCTCTTTAAATTCTCTAGAAAAAGCATAATCACAACCTTTTCTAAACTTCATAACAATGCCTAATGGCAATCTATTTTCACATTCACTCAAAATTTCTTCATCTATAGATGAAATGCGAACACAATCTTTTCCAATATGACCATCTCCTAATAAACATCCCAACAAATAAGGATCTATCAACACTTCTTTACTTTCAAACTCAACTGGATTTTCCAAAATTGGAATTCTGTGATTTTTAGCATTATATTTATTTTTTAAAGTTTCTTTAATTTCTAAAGTAGTTTTGACAGAAAAATCTTTTCCAGCATTTTTTTCATTTATGGTCATTGTTGACCATAAATGATCTCCAGAACATATAATCTCTGTGTGATCTGAAAATTTAACTTTATAAACAGGTAATTTTCCTTGAGGATATATATTTAAAACTTCAATTGGCTTTCCACTTCTACCAATTGCAAAATCCCCTTTTTTAATATCTCCCATTTTAACAAAGCCATTAGGAGTAAGAACAAAAGAGTTATTGCAAGAAGTGCTCCGACCCCGCATGAAGGCTAAAGGAGCGACTTCAACTGCTTCATCAACTCTGTCAAACCACGGACCTTCTCTTCCAACCATTTTGTCTAAACAATCATAAAGAGGAAGCATGTAAGGATCGATCTTGTCCTGTGCTGTATTATGGGTTACAATATATTGATCAGTCAAATAAAGGTGTTCAGGATTGTCAACCAAAATGCACTGAACATCTTTTACACAAACCTCTTCTATAGAAGCAATGCCTATTTTATGAATATTGTTACATTTATATAAATCTGCTTTTCTTTTCAAGAAAAAAGGATTTATATTTGGCAAACTTATAGTAAACTCATAAGAAATATGTTTAGATGTAATAGTTCTGTTTTTTAAATTTGATTTTTTACCAACCCTATCTCTTATCCTTAGCTTAGCTCTACCACCCAAAGAACGCACCACTTCAATCAAATCTAAAGCTAATTGTTTTGAAATAGTACAAAAAGATGCCTCTCCATTTCTTTTATTAACAGAACCATCTGTGTCCATCAAACCTCTTAAAATATTAATTCTATCTTCAATAGAAGAAAATTTGTAAGAATCAGGTATGAATTTATCAATAGCAGTTCGACCTTCTAATCCCAATTGAAATATAATGTTTTTTATTGGATTAGACCAACGATTTTCAAGTGGCAAAAACTCATATTTAAATCCATCTACAACAGATTCGTTCCTGCATCTATAAGCTAAGTTTTTTTTACTCAAATCTAAACTAATATATGAATTGTCAACACTGGAAAGTTGAACACTTGCACCATTCTCAACTGATGTTAATTTAATTGTTCTAGCTGGCTTTTTAACTTTGCAATTGCCTCTAATATAATAATCTATTCTTTCATTATCTTTAGATTTAACTAAATCACAATTAATTTCTGACAACTCTTTAGAAACTCTATCTATTATTTCTTGATCCTTATTTATAAAACGCACATCTCCAGAAATGCTTCCGTCACCAAGCAAAGCTCCCAAAGCATAAGGGCTAATTGGAACATTTTGTTTAATAAATTCAACCACTTCATTTCTTGGAATAAAATGATTTAATTTTCCGTTTTTATCAAATAAAGTTTCAATAATTTGTTTAGTTGTTTTAACAGAACCTTCATTGCTCACTTTTCTGTCTCTTAATGTTTGAGTAAACCAAAGATGATCTAAGCAACATTCAGTTGATGTATTTTCTGTAGTAGAAATTTTATAAACCATTTTCTTGCCTTTTGGAAAAATTCCAATAACTTTTGTTGGTTTACCATTTCTGCCAATCACATAATCTCCTTTTTTAATTTCGCCCATTTTAACCCAACCATTAGGCGTTAAAATATTGGCATCTAATGGTTGTGGCCCAGGTAAGAAACCCATTGATTCGCCAGCTTCAACAACTGGTCTTGTAAGAACAATTCTTTTCTTTTGCTTATTAAGAATTTGTTCTACAGCAAAAGCTGTAGATAAAAAAGTATTGTGAGTTACGGTAAAATTATCAGTTAAGTAAAGATGATCTTCATGATCAACAGAAATACATTGCATTTCTGTTGATCCTAATCTTTCAACACGATCTACATATCTTTTTGGAAAATATTTGCTCCTAGCTCTAACAAGTTTTTTCTTTCTTTCAAGAAAAAACATTTCAATTTCTATGGGCAAATTAATATAACAACAGTAACTCTTCCTATGTCTTTTGCCATTAAGTAAACTTTCTTTTTTATTATTTACTTTAGTAGAACCGCCCAAAGAATAAATTAACTGACATAAATCTTCAGCTAATTTTAATGAAGTTGTAGAATAAACAATAGAACCTGTTTTCTCAACTCCTCCATCTCCATCCATTAAACCTTGCAAAAGAGATATTCTTTGAATTATAGATCCTGTTAAATAACAAGAAGGAATAAATTTATCATAAGAGTGCTTACCCCATAAATTTAAATATTTAAGATTTTCTTTATAGCAATTAATTAAAGGGGATCTCTTTTCTTTAACAATTCTATAGCCTAATCCATCAGATGATTTACAAACATAATCATCATTCAATAAATTTTCAACTCTTTTCAAAATTTCATCTTCACATGTTGTAAAAACAGGGCTAGATCCGGTGAGTCCTCCTTCCGATATTAAAACTCCCATTAAATATGGAGGTATTTCATATTGTTTCTCACAAAAATCTACTGGCTTAGTATTACGAATTGATAAAACTCTTTTTCCATCTGATCGACGACAATTTTCTTCTAAATACTTGGTATTTACTGTTTTTTCTTTCCAACCATTATCTGAATGTGAAATGGACCAAAGATGTTCTTCACAACAATCAACATAAGTATTGTCACTAAAGTGAACCCGACAAATCTGCTTCTTTCCTTGAGGATAAATTCCTGTGATTTTTGAAAAATAACCATCTGGATTGGCAATTTCCATTCCAATTTTAGCATCTTTCATACTAATTTTTCCATTTTTAGTATAAAGAGCAGCATCTAAAGTTAAAGCTTTTCCACATCCTGCTGGACCTATAAGAAACAATATATCATGTTGTTGAAAAGCATTCCAAGCCAACTTTTGAGCATTATTTTTATATTCTACATGAAAATTTCTACCACCTGCACCACCAGATGTCCTAGTAGTTCCTTTAGAATCTTTAGTTCTTGTTGGTTTTGAAGGGGATTTTACATTTTTTGAGGATTTTTGATTTCT
>JAULBV010226815.1:0-13757 GCA_032358295.1 Pterothamnion heteromorphum | reverse complement strand
CATGGGATGGTGACTAGGACGAGAGGGAGAATCAAGAAACCTCATTCTACATTTTCTACCACACATCAAGTGTGAATCGACGCGTATTGACACTAGTTTAGTACACCAAATCTATCGGCCATATCAGTAGCCATAATATCTTTGAGAAACTATTTGCATCGTCAATCTTCTTCTTATTAAGATTAGCCTAACTAAGTCGATAGCAACGATCGTCGAAGGCATACCAACACCTTCTTCCTCCCCGTTACTGTCCTCTTTTGAGTGGTTATGAGCCCAAGACGTCTCCTGGTTGTACTACAGCACTGAAACGATCTCTACTACTTCACTCTTGAGGTATCGCTTTAAGGTTTTCGGCATTCATCGAAAACTCCCTTTCAAGTCGCTTCTACATTCTCACCTCATCGAATCATCATCATGAGTGTCCAAGAAGTGAACGAAGCCCTGGTTCGTCAGCTCCAACTGATGAATGAGCAACTTGCCGCTCAGAATCAGAGATTGGCATCGCTCGAGAGTGGTACTACTACTTCACCCACTTCCGCGAACGTCATTGCACCGAAGCGCGGAGCCATCCACCCTCTCTACGGTGTGTATCTCGGAGGAACATCTCTAGATGACTCTTATGCTCTCACTAGCAGCCAGACCTATCGCTTTGCCACGCAACGTCGAAACGCCAAGTCGATCGGATCCATCGCTAGTTCACTCATCGACGCGAGGGACTCTACTAACGTGGTGAAGTTCAACGGGAATCTGGAAGTCACCGCCAACATCGAAGAATTGGATAAGGAAGCTTTTCTTCTTGGTATCAAGTCCTTGGTCGACGAGCACGGTCACCAAACCTTCTACCACGCCAAGAAAGACGGGACGGTAGTTGATTTGTTTGACAACATTCACTCCTTCACTGTGATTGAACTTATCAAGGAACATGAGCATCGCTGCAACACTCTTACCAGCGATGGCTCTGAGTACGATCAATACGAGTTTGACGACTTTGGTCTCTCTCGTTTGCTCGTTGAGTCTCGTATCTCCGAGGCCTTCCGCAAGAAGATCGCGATCCGTTTCAATCACATGAAGGATTTCAAGGTTTACCCAGGCCATGTGTACCTACTAATGGCTCTGGACACATATAACGCATCTGCAGTTCTGGACATCGCTGGAGCTAAGGATCAGTTCAAAGTATTGTCTTTGGATTCTTATCCTGGAGAAGACGTATCTGCGTTTGCAACTGAAGCCCTGCGTCTACTGCAGATTATTAAGGGCGATTACACCTTGCCTGTTGATACCGGTACTACTCTACTCAACAAGGTATCAACTACTTCGTCCGAATTCTTCAACCGTAAGATCTTTGGGTTCATGGATAAAGCCGATGAGATGGAACAAAAGTATGTTCTTGGTGATCCAAAGAAGATTCTTTCCGATTCTGAGTATCATGAATTGGGTCCTATTGGACTTCTTGGAAAGATTCAAGACGCTCATAGTTCACTTCTTGCCAATCAACGCTGGCCTGCTTTGAAGAACGCACCGCAATCAAACCTGACAGGCAGTCCAAGTCAAAATGGTCGTAAGTGTTACGGGTGTGGGTCTACGCAGCACTTGCTTCCTGATTGTCCTCGTCGCTCCGAATACCTCAAAGAACAACGTGAGAAACGCCGTCGCCGAGACAACGATGATAAGGAGAAAAACGACAACGACGGAAAGGAAAAGGATAAGGACAAAAAGGATCGCATCATCAAGCCAAAAGCCGACTGGAAGTATGTAAAGGACGGTGATACTAAGGACGATGCTAAAGGTCAAACTTGGAAGTGGTGTGATAAGTGTTACTGTAAGGCAACTAAGAAGACTGGCTTCTATAACTTGTCCCATGTGACCGTCGACCACAAGTCCGATTTCAAACCTGCTGGTAATCTTACCGTCGGTCCTCCTGAAGAACTTCCTGCTGGTCCTCCCGACCTGACCACTACCGAACCGACCACCGAACTCCTCGACCCTGACCGCATGGTTTTCACTGGCGCTTGGTGTATGTCCCTCAACGATCCTGACCGCAACGGTATTCTGTCTGTCGCGGCCTCTCCTCCATCCATCACCGTTGAGAGGGAGAATCTTTCTGTTGAAACGGTTGCTGAGGAAGTCGTCCTTGATCCGGATACCGAAGCTTACTTTGATTCAGGAAGCGAAGAGTGCATTACTCAGGACTCCGACGAGTCGGAGACAACTCCCACGCTCGCTATCGATTTGCAGGACGAGGAAGAGGACGAGTTTTATGACTGCGTTGAGTTTGAAGAGCGAGAGTGGTTCTTTTTCGATGCACTGAGTGAGGAAGCTGAAGACTGGATGCCACATGCGCCTGAAGAAGTTGAAGACACTCAGTCTTGGATGAGTTATGTGACTCAAGTCGCGCGTCGTGTCGTACGTACTATCACGCGACTACCTCGCGATATCTACACTACTACTTGGAATGCAGTCAAGCTTCCACTATTCTTCATTGCAGCTGTATTTTGGGACTCCCTACTAGCATGGGTACTACCGCCATCGAGAGGAGTCAAGATGAGATATGGATCTCAATTCTTCTATCCCAAGAAATGGATGATCTTATCAGCTGTCATGGTGTTACATTCGGTTTACCAGGGAAATATGCCTTCTTTTCCGAATCGTTTTCTAATCGAGGTGATTCAACCTTTGAGAGCTACCTACGAGCGTGTTCAACAAATTGACGATCTCGTGGAAACTACACCGGCCGTACTTCTAGAGTATCACCAACTCAAGTATGAGCAATACATCGACGAGACCACCGTTGACATCGAGCAATTCTTCGACAGTCACGAGGATTCCCAAGACCAAGACTTATCGGATCAGACTTATTTGTTCGACGTAACAGAGATCAAAGGGGAACCCGATCACTTCTACGATTGTGTTGAGGATCCGGAACAAGATATTTGCGGCTCGCCTTATTTCTTCGATGCCTTGGAAACCCATTCCAAAGAGTTGTTTGACCCATTTTGTATTGACGATCTGCTGGTACCGACTCATTCCATCGACTGCTCCAGGTCTACCCACGACGTTCTTTTAGACATCTCTGTCAACACCGCGTCACTGGATCATTCGTCTCGTGCCTTGCGTCTTCTTGCGGAAGAACCAATGGGATATCTTCGTCTCGTCGGCGATCTCTACCCAATCATCTTCGATACGGGTGCAAGTCTGTCTATATCCCACGACATAAATGACTTCGACAGCCCACCAACTCCACCAGCGACGGATTTGCGTCTTGGAGGAATGGCTAATGGCATCAAGATTGAGGGTATTGGAATTGTCACTTGGAGTTTCACCGCCGACGACGGATCCACTCTGGCTATTCGCACGAACTGCTACTACGTTCCAGAGAGTAAGGTTCGTCTCTGCAGTCCGCAACGACTGTTTTCAAAGTCTAAAGGCATTACTGGCAGCTATCTCGTCACGGAGGACACCTCGATTCTGTGTTTTGATAACAAGCCCTCCTTGACTATAAACTACGACAATCGGTCTCATCTTCCAACCGCTTTGGCAACCTGTGGAACGCATGCTTACAGTCCTCAGGTAAACTTCTCCTTGCCATCAGTACATACCGCCGTTCTAGGAGAGGAGAATCAAAACCTTTCCGCCCCTCGTCGACTTCTAATGTTGTATCATCAACGATTTGGGCATATTGGTCTTCAGCGGCTTCAACACTTGTTCAAGTCCGACCCGTTCCTTTCTCCCCAGTTTGAAGCAGCTGCTCGCTCTAGCACTGCTAATATGAAGTGTGCTACCTGTGAACTCGCAAATGCCAAGCGTCGTTCCACTGGCTCTACTCGTCATAAGTCGGTCTCGGAACGAGAGGGAGGTTTGGTAGCAGGAAAGCTGAACGCAGGAGCTCAAGTCTCAGTGGATCATTTCGAGTCTCGCCTTCTCGGTCGTACTTACGACTCATACGGAAAGCCAACCTCGGCACAGAACAAGGGAGGCTGCATTTTTGTGGACGCAGCTAGTGGATATATTCATATCGCTATGCAATTGGGTTTCTCTGCGTCGGAAGCGATCCGCGCTAAGCAGGAATACGAGCGAATGTGCTTGTCTCATGGCGTTATCGTACAGGACTACCTCACAGACAAAGGTGCATTTGCAGCCAACAAGTTCGTTCGGCATATTCAAGAAAAAGAGCAACGAATTCGGTACTGCGGATCTCACGCTCACCATCAAAATGGGCAGGCTGAAAGAGCCATTCAAACCGTCTCCGCTATGGCTCGAGTGATGATCTTACACTCAGCTATCCATTGGAAAAATGGTATCGATAGTTCCCTCTGGCCCATGGCAGTCCACTACGCCACTCATATCTACAACTCTACACCCCACCACAATGGCATTTGTCCTGCGGATATTTTCACAGGCTCCACCGTCCATCGGCATCGGCTTCGGGATATTCACGTGTGGGGTTGTCCCGTCTATATTTTAGACCCCAAGATCGCCAATGGCTCCAAACTCCCACGTTGGCAGCCTCGTTCACGTCGCGGTGTATTCGTTGGCTTCAGTCCCGCTCACAGTACGGAAGTCCCTCTTGTTTTGAACCTTCAAACCGGCTCGGTGACTCCTCAATTCCACGTTGTATTCGATGATACCTTCTCTACCGTCGCTTCCATTGAGAGGGAGGACGATCCCCCAAATCACTGGGAAGAACTTTGCTTGGATTCAGCGATCCATATTCCAACGGAAACGCCGGTTCCAGTCGCCACCGAGTGGCTAACAACCGATGAACAACGTACTAGAGCTAGAGAGCAACAACGAATTGAACGGATTCGTACGACAATGCAACCTCCCCCAACCTCAGTGACAGCAGCTACCACATCGACCACGAATACAGAGGGAGCATCAACGATATTAGATCCAGTACCTCCACTCGAACAAGCACCTGTGCCAGCGCCTGCACCAGCTCCAGCGCCAGCACCAGCTCCTTCTCCCACACTCCGCCGTTCTAGTCGTTCCACCGCCGGCACTCGGACATCAGTCGCATACCATGACGATCCAAAATACTACTTGTCTACAGTCTTCGACGACACCTTGGATTCGCAGACGGCTGCACTAGCGTATCAGGCAGAGCTACGCACCGATCGCACCACTGGAGAGCTAGATGTCTCCGATCCTCGATCCTACGCAGCAAAACTTCGGAAATTCAACCCAGACATGCCTATGTTGCACGAAGCCATGGCTAGCGCAGAACGCGATCAATGGCTAGAGGCAATGAAAATTGAAATCGCTACCCTGGTTCGACAAAAGACTTGGACACCGATCAATCGTGGGGACGCACCCAACGTATTGAAAGGCATGTGGACCTTCAAGTTGAAACGCTTGGCCGATAACACGCCGTATCGCTACAAAGCAAGATACGTGGTTCGTGGAGACTTGCAACGAGCTGGAATCGATTTTTTTGATACATATGCTCCCGTGGTCCAGTGGTCAACAATCCGCTTCCTACTCACTACTGTGTTGAAAGAAGGATGGAGCACGCGCCAAGTTGATTACACCAACGCATTTGCACAGGCCGACTTGGATGCCGAAGTCAACATTGAATATCCCAAGTACTTTAGTCCTGCCTCGGGCAAGGACCTCGTTCTTCGGTTGAACAAATCTTTGTATGGCCTCCGCCAAGCACCAAAAACCTTTTATGAAAAACTCCGTCAGGGCCTCATCGATCGAGGCTACAAGCCATCCGAAGTGGACCCCTGCCTCTTTATGAAAAAGGATATCATCTGCGTTGTCTACGTTGACGACACAATCTTTGCTGGACCAGACGATGCAGCTATTCAACGTGAAATCACTAGCTTAGGGATGGATGTCGCAGGATCGGATCATAAGTTTACCCTACGTGATGAAGGAGAACCATCGACCTTCCTTGGCATCTTGATAGATAAGACTGGTGACGACGAATACTACCTCACGCAACCTGGATTGATTCAGAAGGTCTTGGAAGCAACGAATATGGTCGATTGTAATGGAGTATCCACTCCAGCCGTCACTCCTCTCGGCGCCGATACTCACGGAGCACCCTTCGATGAAGAATGGGAATATTCATCCGTCGTCGGCATGTTGATGTACCTTGCAGGAAATTCTCGTCCCGACATCGCATACGCGGTCCATGCCGCCGCTCGCCATTCTCATTACCCTCGCAATTCTCATGCTAAGGCCGTGAAGCGCATCGTTCGCTATCTCAAAGCTACTGCCGACAAAGGACTGTACCTACGTCCTACCGACGATCATCGCATCGATTGCTACGTCGACGCAGATTTCGCTGGCCTCTTCGGTGCTGAAGACCCACAGGACCCAATCTCGGTCAAGTCTCGCACCGGCTACATCCTCTACTACCGCGGTTGCCCCCTACATTGGGTTAGCAAGATGCAAACACAGATTGCGCTTTCTACTATGGAGGCTGAATATATTGCACTTTCACAGTCTATGCGGGATCTCATTCCTATTCGGGAAATGCTCAAGGAGGTGAAGGAATATGTGTTTTCTGGGAATCTGCCAGAAGCTAAGTATATTACCCATTCAAAAGCTTTCACCGACACTAACACCGACGAGAATACTACTTCTCCGACTGCTATTCCTCAGTCGAACGTCTACGAAGACAACAACGCTTGCCTTCAACACGCCCGCATGCCCAAACTTTCTCCACGCACAAAGCACATCGGAATTCCCTACCATTGGTTCCGCGCGAAGGTCAACAATCTTGAAATCAAGATTGAACCAATTTCTACTCACAAACAACTCGGCGACCCGTTTACCAAAGCACTCGTCGAAGAGAAATTTGTTTCCGCCCGTCGTCACATCATGGGATGGTGACTAGGACGAGAGGGAGAATCAAGAAACCTCATTCTACATTTTCTACCACACATCAAGTGTGAATTGACGCGTATTGACGCTAGTTTAGTACACCAAATCTATCGGCCATATCAGTAGCCATAATATCTATGAGAGAATAATTTGCATCGTCAATCTACTTCCTCTAAGATTAGCCTAACTAAGTCGATAGTAACATCGTTCGAAGGCCTATCAAGACCATCGTCCTCACCGCTACTGTCCTCTTTTGAGTGGTTATGAGCCCAAGTCGCTTTCAGGTTGCATTGCTCACTGAATCGATCTAAACTACATCACTTTTTGAGGTATCGCTTAAAGCGCTTCGCCATTGCTCGAAGACTCATCAAGCTATCTTCTTACCATCTTCCTACTCTTCGCTCATTGAACTACCATCATGAGTACTGAAGAACTGAACGCAGCTCTGATTCGTCAGCTACAAGCGATGACAGAGAGACTAGCAGTACTGGAGAGTAGATCTACCACGGTCACTCCTGCCCCCGCGAAGACCCCTACTCGCGGAGGGATTCACCCAACTTTTGGAGTCTACATCGGTGGCTCTCCCTTGGACGATAACTACGCTCAGTCAAAACCTGACTCTGAGACGTATCGCTTCGCTACGCAACGTCGAAATGCGAAGTCCATCGGTTCTATCGAGAGTTCGCTCACCGACGCTCAAGATTCTACTAATGTGGTGAAGTTCAACGGGAACCTCGAGGTCGCCGCTGGTACCAACGAATTGGATAAGGAAACCTTTCTGAGATCCATCAAGGCTTTGGTAACCAAGCATGGACATCAAACCTTCTATCACGTCAAGAAGAAAGACAAGGTCCACGACTTGTTCAACCACATTCATGCTTTTACCGTGGACGAACTTATAGCCGAGCATACCCATCGCTTGGCTTCGGATACCAATGATGGATCGGAGTACGATCAGTATGAGAAGGATGATTTCGATCTCTCTCGATTGGTCATTGCTTCTCGTATTTCAGAGGCTTTCCGTGAAAAGATTGAGATTCGCTTTGGGCATAAAGATGACTTTGAGACCTATCCAGGTCATATCTATCTTTTGATGGCCCTCGAGACATGCAACGCATCCGCCGTTCTCGACATCTCAGGCGCCAAGGACCAGTTCAAGGCTTTGAGTTTGGATTCGTACGCTGGCGAAAATGTCACCGCGTTTGCTACTGAAGCTCTTCGTCTTTTGAATATCATCAAAGGCGATTACGCTGTTCCTGTCAAGACCGGTACGGAGCTACTCACCAAAGTTTCCGCAACGTCCTCGGAGTTTTTCAATCGGAAAGTCCATGGCTTCAAAGATCAGGCGAAAGCAATGGAACGCAAATACGCTCTAAGCGATCCTACTACTATGTACTCGGATCCCGATTATAAGGAGTTTGGACCTCTCGCTCTTATCGGTAAACTTCAAGAAGAGCACAGCTCTCTTCTCGCGGAAGATGATTGGCCAGCCCTTTCCCACGCTCCACAGTCGAATCTCTCTGGAGGACCCAATGCAAAGGGTCACAAATGCTACGGATGTGGATCTACAACGCATTTGCTTCCGGATTGTCCACGTCGCTCCTCATATCTCAGAGAGCAACGTGAGAAACGTCGTCGTCGTGAGCAAAGTGACAAAGACGATGACAAGGAAAAGGAAAAAGAGAAGAAGAAGGGTTTCAAACCAAAAGCAGATTGGAAATATATCAAGGATGGTGACACTAAGGAAGATGACAAGGGTCAAATTTGGAAATGGTGCGCAAAATGCTACTGCAAGGCTACCAAGAAAACAGGGTTTTATAATTTGTCTCATGCTACTACGGATCATAAAGAAGACTTCAAACCAGAAGGGAACCTCACTACAGGACCTGCTGAAGAACTTCCTGCCGGACCTCCTGATGTCACCGCTACTGAACCTACTACGGAAATTGTCGATCCCGATCGTATCATCTTTACAGGAGCATGGTGCACGTCTGTGAACGACCCTGATCGCAATGGCATCATGTCTGTCGAGTCTATCTCTCCTTCTACCATCGTCGAGAGGGAGATGCCTACTGTTGATGAAGAGGTACCGTCCGAACCGGATATGTTCGACTCTGGCAGCGAAGAGAGTATTTTGCAAGATTGTGATGACCTTGTCGTCCATTTCGATTATATTGCAGAGTTGGACGAAGACTCGGACGAGGGTTTGGACGAGTTCCACGACTGTGTCGAACTAGAGGAACCAGAGTTGTTCTTCTTTGACGCTTTGAGTGAGGAAGTGAGTGAGAAATTGAGTGAGGAAGTGAGTGAGAAATTGAGTGAGGAAGCTGAAGACACTCAGTCTTGGATGAGTTCTGTCACAAACTCTGTGATTCAACTCGCGCGTCGTGTCGTGCGTATTATTACGCGACTACCTCGCGATACCTACACTACTATTTGGAATGCTATCAAGCTCCCACTATTCTTTACCGTCGCTGTGTTTTGGGACTCTCTTATGGCTTGGATCATCCCACCCTCGAGAGGCAACAAGATGAGATACGGATCTCGTTTCTTTTATCCTAAGAAATGGATGATCTTGTCCGCGGTTATGGTTTCGCACGCGGTTTATCAAGGGAATATGCCATCTTTCCCGAATCGTTTTCAAGTTGAGGTCGTTCAACCATTGCTAGCTACGTTCGAATCCGTCCGTCGTATCGATGATCTCGTGGAGACTACACCGGCCGTACTTCTAGAGTACCATCAACTCAAGTACAAGCAATACCTCGACGAAACTACCATCGATCACGAGCTATTCTTCGATAGCTACGACAAGTCACCGGATTTACTAGGACAGCCATACTTCTTCGATGCCACCGAGCCCGAAGGGGAAATTGATCATTTCTTCGACTGCGTTGACTGCTTGGATCAATCGCCAGATGCTCCACTTTTCTTCTTTTATGCCTTGGACACCAATCCTACAGACCTCTTCAATCCATTTTGCCTCGATGATTTGCTGGTACCAAACCACACAATCGATTGCTCCAGCTCTACACATACAGTTAGCTCTGAAATATCCGCCAACGCTGCGCTACTTGATCACTCGACTCGTGCTCTGCATATCCTCGCAGAAGAACCGATGGGATACCTTCGTCTTGTTGGAGATCTCAACCCGATCATCTTCGATTCAGGTGCCAGTTTATCTATCAGTTTCGATATTAACGACTTCGACGCACCACCCATTCCACCAACAACGGATTTGCGACTTGGAGGTATGGCGAATGGACTCAAAATCGACGGCATCGGTATCGTCACTTGGAATTTCACTGCGGACGATGGGTCTACTTTGGCTCTTCGGACCAACTGTTACTACGTCCCAGAAAGCAAAGTTCGTTTATGCAGTCCACAACGCTTATTTTCTAAGTCCAAAGGTATTACCGGCAGCTATCTGGTTACGGAAGAAACTTCTACTCTGTGCTTCGATGGCAAGCCCCCTCTGACCATCAATTACGACAATCGGTCTCATCTTCCAATTGCTTTGGCAACCTGTGGTACTCAATCCTACAGTCCTCAGGTGAATTTCACACTCCCAACAGCCAATACCGCCGTGCTTGGCGATGAGAATCAAAATCTTTCCGCCCCCCGTCGTCTTCTCATGTTGTACCATCAACGCTTCGGACACATTGGGCTTCAGAAACTTCAACATTTATTCAAGTCGGATCCATTTCTGTCACCACAATTCGAGGCAGCAGCACGTTCCAGCACCACTAACATGAAGTGCGCTACGTGCGAGCTTGCTAATGCCAAACGGCGTTCTACTGGATCAACTCGTCATGCCCCGGTCTCGGAGCGAGAGGGAGGTTTAGCTGCGGGAAAACTGAACGCAGGCGCTCAAGTGTCAGTGGATCATTTCGAATCTCGTCTTCTCGGACGCACTTACGACTCTTATGGCAAGCCGAGTTCGGCTCAGAACAAGGGAGGTTGTATTTTTGTGGACGCTGCTAGTGGGTATATTCATATCGCTATGCAACTGGGTTTTTCCGCGTCGGAAGCAATTCGCGCAAAGCAGCAATATGAACGCATGTGTCTTTCTCACGGCGTCATCGTGCAAGATTATCTGACCGACAAAGGCGCTTTCGCAGCAAACAAGTTCGTTCGTCACATCCAAGACAAGGAACAACGTATTCGCTACTGTGGATCACACGCCCATCACCAAAATGGACAAGCCGAGCGAGCAATTCAAACTGTTTCTGCTATGGCTCGCGTTATGATCCTCCACTCGGCCATTCATTGGAAGAACGGTATTGACAGTTCTCTTTGGCCAATGGCGGTCCACTACGCTGCCTACATTTACAACTCCACACCCAACAATCACGGCATCTGCCCTGCCGATATTTTCACCGGTTCTACGGTCCCTCGGCATCGTCTTCGGGATATTCACGTGTGGGGCTGTCCTGTCTACATTCTCGACCCAAAAATCGCAAACGGCAACAAACTACCACGTTGGCAGCCTCGTTCTCGGCTCGGAGTATTCGTTGGCTTCAGTCTTGACCACAGCACCGAAGTACCTCTTGTTCTGAATCTTCAGACCGGCTCGGTAACCCCCCAATTTCACGTCGTTTTCGACGATACTTTCTCCACCGTCGCTTCCATTGAGAGGGAGGACGAACCCCCAGGCCATTGGGAGGAGCTCTGTTTGGACTCTTCTATTCATATTCCAACGGAAACGCCGGTTCCAGTCGCTACCGAGTGGCTCACCAACGAGGAACAACGCGCTCGAATTCGCGAGCAGCAACGCACGGATCGCATTCGGAACACCATGCAGCCACCTCTTCCAACTCCAGTGGGAGCAACTCCAATACCTACCACGAACCCAGAGGGAGCAACGGCTCCACCACCTCCTGTTCCAAATCCTACTTCGATCGCTCCACCAGTACTCGCTCCGCCGGCAGCAGCAGCCCCTGCACCAGCAGCACCACCACCTGCTTCTTCGCCCGGTCTACGTCGTACCAGTCGCCAGCATGCAGGCGCCAGGACTAAGCCAAGGTACCATGAAGAGTTTCATCTGTCCCCTGTATATCTCTCTTCAGTTTTCGATGACGACTTGGATTCCCACACAGCCGCACTAGCTTATCAAGCTGAGCTGTGTACCGACAGGGCTACTGGAGAACTCGATGTGATGGACCCACGATCCTATGCCGCCAAGCTCCGAAAATTCAATCCGGATATGCCTATGTTACACGAAGCTATGGCTAGCTCCGAGCGCGATCAATGGTTGGAAGCTATGAAGATCGAGGTAGCTACCTTGGTTAGACAGAAAACCTGGACATCGATTCCTCGTGGTGATGCACCGAACGTCTTGAAAGGTATGTGGACTTTCAAATTGAAAAGACTGGCCGACAACACGCCGTATCGCTACAAGGCAAGATATGTGGTACGCGGCGATCTACAACGCGCCGGAATCGACTTCTTTGACACCTATGCACCGGTCGTTCAGTGGTCAACAATCCGCTTCCTCCTCACTACGGTCCTGAAGGAAGGATGGAGCGCACGCCAAGTCGATTATACCAACGCATTCGCTCAGGCCGACTTGGACGCCGAGGTGCACATCGAATATCCGAAGTATTTCAATCCTGCCTCCGGAAAAGACTTAGTTCTTCGTCTGAACAAGTCACTCTATGGACTCCGTCAAGCTCCGAAAACGTTCTACGAGAAACTTCGTCAGGGTCTCATTGACCGCGGATACACGACATCGGAAGTCGACCCTTGTTTGTTTATGAAGAAGGACATTATCTGTGTGGTCTACGTCGACGATACCATCTTCGCCGGCCCAGACGATGCTGCCATTGAACGAGAAATCAAAAGTCTCGGGATGGACGTCGCAGGCTCCGATCACAAATTCACCCTTCGTGACGAAGGCGAACCATCTACGTTTCTTGGCATTCTAATCAATAAGACTGGCGAAAATGAGTACTATCTCACGCAACCTGGTTTGATTAATAAAGTCTTGGAAGCAACAAATATGAAAGACTGCAACGGCGTATCTACACCGGCTATCGCTCCACTCGGCGCCGACACCAACGGTCTCCCTTTCAACGAAGAGTGGGATTATTCATCTGTCGTCGGAATGTTGATGTATTTGGCTGGAAACTCTCGTCCTGACATCGCCTACGCCGTTCACGCTGCCGCACGTCACTCTCACTACCCTCGAAATATTCACGCAAAGGCCGTCAAGCGCATCGTCCGCTACCTCAAAGCAACTGCCGACAAAGGATTGTACCTACGTCCTACCGACGATCATCGTATCGATTGCTACGTCGATGCAGATTTTGCTGGTCTCTTCGGTGCCGAAGACCCTCAGGACCCAATTTCGGTCAAGTCTCGCACTGGTTACATTTTATACTATCGCGGTTGCCCCCTACATTGGGTGAGCAAGATGCAGACTCAAATCGCGCTTTCTACTATGGAAGCTGAATATATTGCGCTATCCCAGTCCATGCGGGACCTTATTCCAATTCGTGAAATGCTAAAAGAGGTGAAAGAACATGTCTTCTCTGGAAATCTACCAGAAGCTAAGTATACAACACACTCGAAAGCTTTCTCCGATACTAACACTGACGAGAATACTACTTCTCCGACTGCTATTCCTCAGTCGAATGTCTACGAAGACAACAACGCTTGCCTTCAACATGCCCGCATGCCGAAACTATCACCGCGCACAAAACACATCGGGATTCCATATCACTGGTTCCGCGAAAAGGTCAGTAATCTTGAAATAAAGATCGAAACCATCTCCACTTTGAAGCAGCTCGGCGATCCATTCACCAAGGCTCTCGTGGAAGAGAAATTCGTGGCCGCCCGTCGTCACATCATGGGATGGTGACTAGGACGAGAGGGAGAATCAAGAAACCTCATTCTACATTTTCTACCACACATCAAGTGTGAAT